>PXNZ01000157.1:0-116212 GCA_003012085.1 Trichoderma brevicompactum | reverse complement strand
CCTTTTTATTATGGGTGGTGAGAAGGGAGCATTATTTGGCGTGCCTCATATATGCGTCTTTGATTTTTTTTTGTGGACGCCAGCATGGTATTATCTTGAGGCAATTGGACTTGCTCTGGGACGGGAAATGCTATTGAGATGTTTTTGAGTTGGATATCACTATTTGGACGAGATGACATTCTCCTTATACCACTTATTAGCTGTTTAGTAGCTGCATACTGAGTATAGTAATCACTTAGTGCTTGCCTATTGAGGCAAGCGAATATGATATCCCATATGATGTTTACTTTTCACATCCTGTGTTGAATCTTGCCTCTCGCTCTCTCTCCTTGGTATCCCTTTCTCTTTTTTCCCCTCCTCCCAAACGTTTTTCTCTCCAAGAGCCTAGTATTAGTATGGCATTTCTATACCAAAAAAAAAAAAAACATGTTGTATTTTCTAATCATACACGCATATAGAGCATTGTCGCAAATATTCAGGGGCTCAACCTCTCCAGCCTCCATCTTCCCTCCTTGCCGTCCTCCCCTTCTTCCCACTCATACACGAAGCGATCGTGCAATCGGCTCTCCCTGCCCTGCCAGAACTCGACCCGCTGGGGCACGAGGCGCAGGCCGCCCCAGAAGTCGGGCACGGGGATCTCGTCTTGGTCCTTGAAGCGCTCCTCGACCTCTTTGACCCAGCCTTCCAGCTCGGCTCGCCCGTCGTCCTCTTCTTCTTCTTCAGTAACAGCGCTGTTGCTGACTAGGCCTTCGGAGTTGGTTGTGGCGCTTGGCGTCTTTTCGAGACCGTTGACCAGTGGAGCGGAAGCTGACGCTGAGTCGGTCCCCGCCTTGATAGCTGATCTCGGCTTGAGCACCACCGACTGCCGGCTGGCCCAGGCGCCGATGCGGCTGCCCCTGACGCGGGTGTCAAAGTACGTCTGGCTCTCCTCCCTGGAGTTTGTCTCGGTGATGCCCTCGACGCGGACCTGGCGCTGCAGCGGCGGCCAGTAAAAGACGAGGCTGGCGTGCGGGTTGGTCTGCAGGTCGTGGGCCTTGCGCGAGGTGCCGAGGTTGGTGTACATGACGAAGCCGTGGGAGTCGAGCTCCTTGAGGTAGACGACGCGCGAGGAGACGCGGCCCGAGGGCAGGTGGGCGGTGGATAGGGTGCAGGCCTCGGGCTGGGAGATTGAGGGCGTGCGCTGGGCGAGGCTGAACCAGGCGTTGAACTGGGGGATTGGCGATGTCGGGTTGAGGTCGCGCAGGTGAAGCTGCGAGAGGGTGAATTGGGGGGCCTGGCCGTGGGGATGGTGGCCTGCTGGAGCGACTGGGATGGGATATGCATGTTAGCTGAGAGTTGTTTTGTTTTATATGATCAAGGGAGTTTTGTTTAAGTGAGTGAGTGAGTGAGTGATGATGAGATTATTGGAGTATCAAGGGAGGATGTGAGAGTGAGTGAGTAGATGATAGTGAGTGAGCAACAAAGGAAGAAACTCAACAACAGCCAAACATACAAATCAACTTCTCCTCCTCCGCAGTCAGCACCGTCGAAGGTCGTCTATAAAGCGCCATCCTTGCCGCCGTCGTCGTCGTAGTCGTTGTCGTCTTCGTCGTCGTCGAAGCAAAATGTCGCAGGCGACTCAATCGCATTCCCCAGTTTTTAGCTTGCCCACCTCCAAAAAAAAAACTATGACACACAACCCCCCGCTTTGTCTTTTTGTTACCCCTTCTTCCCAGGTACGATATACAAGAGATGTGATAATTCTTGTATAGCGTGAATTGTAATATAAACGTTTCGCTTTTTCAACAACTCCAATCACCAGAATTTTAATTCACTCCAAAAAAAGAGGGAGAAGAAGAGAAAAAAGGTTGTCTGATGATGTGAGTAAATAATTCGGGTAGTAAAAAAAGTGGGGAGATGTGCGGCGATCGGAATTGCATGACGCTTGCAGAAAAACCCCATTTCATGGGCGAAAAAAAAAGTTGTAGCGGCTGCTCGGATAGGTCCGTGCTTATGCTGTGGCGTGTTTTGGTGGTGAGTAGATGTTGAGAATTGGAAGATTTGAAAAGAATCAGGTTACATGTATATTTATATATTCATATGGATAGATATAGGTCAATTGGTTACTGGAATTGGCTATTTCAAGTCTCGTGTTTTGTTTATATCGATTCCATACTCCGTACATCTAACAGGCAAATCACTGTGTTTTGTCCAATCCTTCGATTCCTGCCAAAACCAGTCCTCCGCGCAATCTGAACAATACAAGGAATCTTCCCAAAAAAAGAACACAATAACCCCCCTGTACCATATACACCAATTTGAACCTTCATCATACACAAAGTAAAAGTATACGATACCCAACTCTTCCTAATCAGTGCTGGCGCAAAGCCACACACCCCTTAGTCCCAAAACCTCCACGAAACTTGGTGATGCACTGGACACTTTCGGACCCCAGCTTTTCATTATACTAGAAATAGTAAAAGATAAAAACACACGAAACACATATACATAACACACATACACACAAAACGTACGCACATACGCACATACGTACGTATATACATACATACACATACATACAAAAACTATATTGGGTATCATACGGGTATCATGTACGTCTGTCGTCCACAGAACGTTCTATAAAAAACACCAAATAACGCCAAACCCTCCGAATTAGGCAATGATGCCTTTGCTGAAATACGGGTTTTATACCTAGGACGCACTCTAATATGCAACGTCCGAAAAGAAAAGAAAAAAATGAAACAATAGCCTTCTACATCGTACCCCTTTTTGGTTGCAATGAAACCATGAAATCCTCCGTCCCAAAAAAAAAACCGTAGAAAAAGATAAAAAACGAAAATGTATCTACTCTGTACAGTCTTCATCGAGAAAAATGCGCCACCATGTCTGACAAAATATAGCCTCTTTACGAGCTAGCCATAACAAGTGCCAGGAGCGCCATCCTGCAGTAAAGACCATACCGCATCTGTAACACATGTTAGCAAATTCAGCCCTCGCTCATCAGGGGCAACACTTCTTACCTGTCTAAAGTACGCCGCCCTCTGGTCAAAGTCCACCTCCTCAGCCACCTCCTCGTTCCTCGGCAGAGGGTGCAGCACCACCATTGAGCTCTTGGCGTTCTTCAGCGTGGCATTGTCCACGCGGTATGAGTCCTTGACCTTCTCGTAAGCCTCCACGCTCTCAAATCGCTCCTTCTGCACACGCGTGCAGTAAAGGACGTCGGTTCGGGCCAGGATCTCAGGGGTCAGAGTCTCAGACTCCACCAGCAGCTGGCCAGAGGCAATGAGCTGCTCCTTGACCTTGGCGGGCAGGGACAAGGCCTTGGGGGACACAAGCTGGACCTTGACCTGGTAGTGCTGGAGCAGGTAAACTAGCGAGTGGACAGGTCGGCCATACAGGAGATCACCCAAGAAGGTGATGGTCAGGCCCTGAACAGTACCCAGCTCCTCACGGATGGTAAAGAGGTCGAGGAATGCCTGGGTGGGGTGCTCCTTGCTGCCGTTTCCGCCGTTGACCACCGGGACAGGGCAGTACTTATTGGCAATGTCCACAGAGTTCTCCTGGGGGTGACGCAGGACGACGGCATCTCCGTAGCAGGCCAGAGTTCGCAGCGTATCCTGCAGCGTCTCGCCCTTCAGGACAGACGAGCTCTGAGTTGCAATGGCAATGGTACGTCCACCAAGCCTCTGCATGGCAGCATCAAACGAAGCCGAAGTTCGCGTCGAGGGCTCGTAGAACAGTGTGCAGAGAACACGGCCGCGGAGAATGTTCAGGACACCCTCACGCTGAACGCCGAGTCGCATCTCCTGAGCAACGGTAAACAGCAAGTGCAAGTCGGCTCTGGTATACTGCTTCACAGACAGCACGTGCGCATTCTTGAACGAGTTGGGCTGCGACAACAGCTGCTGGAGAGGGGAGCTGCTGGCCGGCTGGGGTGACAGAGACAAGCCAAGCTCGTCCACGGCGCTTCCCAGTCGAGCGGGGGAGCCGAGTCCCTCAACATTGCGGAACCTAGCGGCAATCTTGGGGCTGCTAAAGGCTGCCTGCAGTCTGGGCTTGGGGCTCTCGGTGACCTGGGTAATTAGGCCCATGGTGGGCTTCAAGGCGGGAGAAACGGGCAGCTCTCGAGAGATGTTGTGCGAGGACATGTCCTTGCCCTTGGGAGGCACCGACAAGAGCTCGCCATCTAGGCAGACGGTCGTGTCCTGGAAGGTGACCCTGCGAACAGATCCGCGCATGAGACGACCCTCAAACGGCGACCAGACGTTGCCAGGCAGGATCTGGTAGGCGCGGTCAATCTCAACCTCAATGCTGGTGCCAACCTGATCGTGGAGCTCAAATATTTCCATGGGGTTCTGGTAAAGCTTCGCCTTGAGATCATCAACCGTCAGCTTGCCCTCGGTGACCGAGGTAAGCAGGAGCGGAAGGGCGTCTGCAATGCCGCTAGAAGTGTCGGCCTTGTGGCCCAGAGACTTGGCAAGCTGGTAAGGCAGGCTTCCGACCGAAAAGACGTCAATGTTTGACATGTTCTCCCACAGGGCCGCCTGGTCCTCGGGGGTGGGGAGGAGTCGGTCGAGCTCAGGGTAGTCCTTGGTAGACAGATACAGAGAGTAGATGGAGACATCGCAAGAAACACGCAGTCCCTTGGCCTTGCTCAAAGCAATCAGCCGGATGTCGTCCTTGTTCGTGACCGAAGTGACGTGAATGCGGCGGTTGTGCAGAGAAGCCAGCAAGAGGATCGAGGCAAGGTCGGTCAGCTTGGCGTCAGTGACAATGACCTTGTGCGTCGGCCAGGCGTCAAAGTGGGCGGTGACGGCAGCCACCTTGCTGATGTTGCCAGACAGGTGGTTGAAGGGGATGAAGAGCGAGCCAACTTCGCCAGCAAGGGCGCTGATCTGGCTGTCGTTGTCCGAGGTGGCCGAGACAGACAGGTTGTAGTCGCAGTAGTCGCCCAGCTTGCTGTTCTGCTGGGCAGCCCGGAGAGTGATTCCATCGGTGATGGCGCCCTCGAGACCCAAGGGCATAACACGGATCATGCTGAAGCCGGCAGCGATGGAGGCCTTGGTGACAGTCTCCATGTCGTGACTCTCGGGGGTAACAAGTCCGGGAACAAAGGCCGCGACGTTGACCAGTCCGGGCAGGACAACAGTCTTGTGGCTGGTCTGGTAGTCACGCTTGGCAACGTTGAGATCAAAGCTGCGAGCAATAGCCTCGATGAGGATCTTGGCATTCTTGACGTTGGTAACCAGGGGAATCTGGTAGTCAACAGCCATACGACGAGTCTGGTAACCCTTGCTCATGTAGTTGGCCGGGCGGCGGTACTTGTTGTTAGAAGGCAAGTTGATGTACAGATCAATCGTGTTCTTGGAAAGGTGCTGGGTGAGGGAGAATTCCGAGTCCTTGTCTTCCTCCTTGCCGAGGACCTCGAGGTACTGGACGGGAACACCATGTTCCTGCAAAAAGTCTGCGGTACCAGCGGTGGCAAACAGCTTGTATCCAATCTTGGAAAGCTTCTGGACTGATGGCAGCATCTCCTTCTTGTCCTTGTACGAACCAATGGACAGAAGAATGTTCTTCTTGGGAATCTTGAATCCAGTGGACAAGAGAGCCTTGAGGTAGGCCTCGTTCTTGTCGACACCGAAACAGGCGACTTCACCAGTCGAAGCCATTTCGACACCAAGAACAGGATCGGCGCCAGAGAGACGAGAGAAACTGAACTGAGGGACCTTGACACCAACGCAGTCGGGGGCAATATCCGTGGGCGGGTACTCCTGGAAAGGCTGGCCCATGATGGCCTTGGTGGCCATCTCAATGAGGTCAACTCCCATGACCTTGGAAACGAAGGGGAAGGATCGAGAAGCGCGGACGTTGCACTCAATGACCTTGATGTCGTTGTCCTTGGCGATGAACTGAATGTTGAAGGGACCAGTCACGTTGAGAGCAGCACCAATCTTGCGAGTGGCTTCTTCAATGCGCTGAATGGTGGTCTTCTCAAGATCCTGAGGAGGCAAGATCAGAGTGGCATCACCAGAGTGGACACCGGCGTTCTCAACGTGCTCGGAAATGAAATGGCCAACAACGACACCATCCTTGGCGACGGCGTCCATTTCGATTTCCTTTGCGTTCTCAATGTACTTGGTAATGACAACAGGGTGCTCGCGTGAGACCTCGGCTGCCTGGGCCAAGTAGCTTTCCAAGTCCTTCTCGGAGTAAACGGTGTTCATGGCAGCACCGGAAAGGACGTACGAAGGTCGGACCAGAACGGGGTAAGACACCTTCTGGCAGAAGGCCCTGGCCTCTTCAAAGCTGGTCAGCTCCTTCCAGGTGGGCTGGTCGACATCGATCCGGTCCAGCATACGAGAGAACTTGTATCGGTTCTCGGCGGTGTCAATCATCTCAGGGGAGGTACCCAGGACCTTGACTCCAGCGCGGTGCAGAGGAAGGGCGATGTTGTTGGGGGTCTGACCACCCATGGCACCGAGGATACCCTGAGCAGCCTCCAGCTGGTAAATGTCCAAGACGGTCTCGAGAGTGATGTTCTCAAAGTACAGCTTGTCGGCCTCATCGTAGTCCGTGCTCACTGTCTCCGGGTTGTAGTTGACCATGATGGTCTTGTGGCCAGTGGCTCGCAGGGTACGGATGGCACGAACGGAGCACCAATCAAACTCGACGGACGAACCAATTCTGTACACACCGGAGCCCAGAACCATGACACCGTGATCGTCAAAGTCCACATCGTGCTCAGAGGCGTTGTAGGTGAGGTACAGGTAGTTGGTGAAGGCAGGGAACTCGGCGGCGACCGTATCGATCTGCTTGACAAAGGGCTGGATGCCAGCTTCAAGCCTGAGACGGCGGACAGCAATCTCGTTTGAGCTCCAGAACTTGGCCAGCTGTCGGTCGCAGAAACCCAGACGCTTGGCTTGGAGAAGGAGGCTAGGGCTCTGCGCAATGTCGGTGGTGGTGTACTGAGACATTTGCTTAGCAAAGTCGCTCAATCCCTTGAGCTTTCGGAGGAACCACTTGTCGATTCTGGTCATCTCCCAGATCTTGTCGACTGAGTAGCCCTGATGCATGGCGTTGGCAATAGCAAACAAACGCTGGTCAGAGGGCGTCTGCAGCTCATCATCGATGCTCATGAGGGCCTTGGTCTCGCCGAAGCCCAGGTTGTGGAAATCGATGGCTCGGATGGCCTTCTGGATGGCTTCCTCGAATGAGCGACCGATGCTCATGACCTCACCAACACTCTTCATGGAAGAGCCGAGCTGAGTGGAAACACGAGTGAACTTCTTCAAGTCCCATCTGGGCATCTTGACAACGACGTAGTCGAGAGAAGGCTCAAAGCATGCGCAGGTGACCTTGGTCACCGAGTTGGAGATCTCCTTGAGGGGAATTCCAAGGCCCAGTTTGGCGGCAATAAAGGCCAGGGGGTAACCTGTGGCCTTGGAAGCCAAAGCGGAGGATCTGGACAATCGAGCGTTGACTTCGATGATGCAGTACTCCCTGGAGAAGGGGTTCAGAGCATACTGAATGTTACACTCACCAACGACGCCAAGGTGTCGGATGACGTTGACGGCCGTTGTTCGGAGCATGTTGTAGTCCTCATCAGAGAGGGTCTGGGAGGGGGCAACCACGATGGAGTCACCAGTGTGAATACCCAGAGGGTCAAAGTTCTCCATGTTACAGACGGTAATACAGTTGTCCTGGGCATCTCGAACAACTTCGTACTCGATTTCCTTCCACCCCTTCATACTTCGCTCAATGAGGACCTGGGGACTGGCAGCAAAAGCCTTGTGGCAGAGATCCAGCAGCTCATCCTCGTTGTTGGCGAAACCACTTCCAAGACCGCCGAGAGCGTAGGCAGCACGGACAATGACGGGGAAGCCAATGTCTTTGACCACGTGAAGAGCTTCTTCCACGTTGCTAGCCGAGGCGGACTTGGCGCACTTCTCGCCGATAGAGTCCATGCTTCGGGCAAAGAGCTCTCGGTCTTCGGTGGTGATGATGGTATCAATGGGGGTACCCAGGACCTTGACACCAAGGCTTTCAAACTCATCCTTGAGCTGAATACCGACCTGCAGGGCGGTCTGACCACCAAAGGTGACGTAGATGGCATCCGGTCGCTCGTACTGAATGACCTTGCGCACGAACTCGGCGTTGACAGGGAGGAAGTAGACCTTGTCGGCCAAACCCTTGGAGGTCTGAATGGTGGCAATGTTGGGGTTGATGAGAACGGTGTAGATGCCTTCCTCCTTCAGCGCCTTGATGGCCTGGCTACCAGAGTAGTCGAACTCGCCGGCCTGGCCAATGCTGAGACCACCACTGCCAAGGACAAGGACCTTCTTGACAGAAACGCGAGGGTGAAGCCTCTCGTTCTCCTCAATGGTTCCACCGGGGAAGGTGACTGGAGCCTGCAGCAGAGCAGGGTTCTCGGCACAGTTGGCCATGGTGTCAATGAAGACATCGAAGAGGTATTCTGTATCCCGAGGGCCAGGAGTGCTCTCGGGGTGGAACTGGACGCTGAAGTAGGGCTTCTCAACGTGCATGATACCCTCGTTGCTGCCGTCGTTGGCGTTGATAAAGAGCTCTTTCCAGCCGGTGGGTAGAGAAGCGGCATCCACAGCGAAACCGTGGTTCTGTGAGGTGATGTGGCACTTTCCGGTGACCATGCTTGTGCAGGGGATGTTGTGACCGCGGTTACCAAACTTCATCTTGGTGGTCTTCGCGCCGGAAGCGCGGGCCATGAGCTGGTGGCCCAAGCAGATACCAAAGATGGGAATCTTGTTGGTCGCCATCACAGCGGCAATGTTCTTAGCAGTGCTCTCCAGCATGGCTGGGTCACCGGGGCCGTTGGAGATGAAGAGACCATCATACTCCTCACCGGCGGCCTTGGCCAGGTCGTAATCCCAAGGGCAGACTACGACTTCGACGCCTCTCTTGAGGAAGCATCGAAGCTGGTTGTACTTCATACCAACATCAACACACAGAACACGGATCGTCCGGCCGGAAGGGTGCTTGCGAGCAACGGACGCGGGCGGCTTATACAGCTTGGGCTCCTTAACGGATACTACGAAAAGCATGAGCATACATCTTTTTATGTTTTGGGCTTTTATCTAGTAATAAGGGAGGCAGATGGGGAAACTCACCCTGAGCCACCAAGTTCTGGGTGTTGGGGTTCACCCAGTCAATTGCCTCGAAAGCATCGAGAGAGGCGAGGCCGTCGGCCGTGCCGTTGCCATTGGCGGCGGTAAGGCTTGCCAGCCTCATCTTGCCGAGCATGCTGCCCTTTTGGCGGATCCTCTTGGTCAAGGCCCTCGTGTCCACGCCATACATGGCCGGGACGCCCTGCTCCTTCAGCCATGTGCCGAGAGAAGAGGTAGCAAGGAAGTGGGAGAAGTCCTCGCCGCAGTAAGAAGCGGTTACAAGACCGGCAATGTGAATCTGGGAAGACTCAAAGTGGGCAGGCAGGTCGCCGAGCAGCTCGTCCAGCGTCTCCCGCGAAGGGACACCGTAGTTTCCGACAAGGGGAAAGGTGATGACGAGGATCTGGCCGCGGTATGAGGGGTCCGTGATGGATTCGGGATACCCCACCATGCCCGTCTGGAAAACCAGCTCTCCGGCGATGCTCTTCTCAGCACCGAAGCTGTAGCCCTGGTAAGTTGAGCCGTCCTCGAGCTCGAGGCACACGAGCCGCTCATCGCTGCCGTAGCTAGCTGAGGCGGGCTTTAGAAGCTGGACAGCCATGGTGTTTTGTGATGTGATGTGAAAATATCTTGGTGCAAGTTTAGAAAACAAGAACGGTCAAGCTTGGACTGGACTTTGACGTCGTCTTACAAGCTCTTCTGTCTCTTCTTCCCCAGACTTGGACTGACGATACCGGAGGCGGGGCAGAGGATCTGATGCAAATGAGTGAGCAATTGGAGGAGGGGCGAAGGCTGCTGGCGACGGCTGACAAGAAAAACTCGTTCTCAGAGCTTTTCTCGGGCAGGTCAAGAGCTACCTCGCTATCATCTGCTGCCTCAACAACAATAACAAGGCGTCCTTCAGGGTTTAGAAAAAAGAAAGAAGCTTGAAGGATGCTCTCGCCGTAGTTGAGGAGGAGGAAGAAAGGAAGGAAGAAAAAAAAAATCTCAGCGCCGCCAGCGGACGTACTTAACACCAACTTTTTTTTTTTTTTTCTTACCAGTGCCATCATCAAGCCACGACTCGCGTGTGTTAGCCTGTTGCCCAGAGGCTCCCTATTGGCCAATGGCGCTGAGATCACAGCGCCAGTTCCACCGCCACCAGCAAGATGAGCCAATGGCACGGCGTCCTTGGGGCTGCTATATTGCCTATGATGGATGTTTGCAGGGCGTTTGCAGGGCATTTGCGTGGTATTAGTGCAGAGGCATGCACTAAAACTGGACCCCGCAGCGGCCAGCCCTGCTGCTGCTGCTGCTTAGGCGGCGACCCCTCCATGCCGTTTATTTTTGTCCCTCTACGTAGTTGCTCGGGGTGTTTCTGCAGGCGGTTTTTGTATATGGACAGTGTGAAGAAGGAGCTTGAAAGGGGTACTATCTTGCAAGATGAGCTGCTGCTTGGATTGTAAACTTGAAATAAAATTGTCACAAGCAGGAGAGATTGGCTGCACAGGTGTCACGAGACAGCCGCAACATATTCAAGGTGCAAAGATTTACCATCACCTACTGGCTGGTCAGTGGAGCACCGGCCAGACGCCTCCGCAGATCTTTTTTTTTTTTTTTCACATGTGGATCGCGGCAAGCCAAAAGCAGATGCGGGTTGGGGACGAGCAAATCTAGATTTGCTCTTATCGGATATTCGATCGCTTCCGTGGCTAAGCGGATTGCTATGTGTAATTGTCTATTGTACAGGATATTGTCATTCTGGAGCTCTGCGAGCCAGGGCTAGTCTGCATTCGCGTTTGCAATTTCGGCTCGAGAAGAGATTTTAACAGTACTAAGTTATACGGAGTGTAGCACGCCATAGTATCAACGCAGTTGACGCCAAATCTGTGATAGCATACTATTCCTCTCGAATCACAGCAGCTTGGAAGCTTATATGTAGATAACTCGTATGCGAAAACATACTCCTGTTCACTATATCCAGATATATTTAATCTAATATATTGGACATTTCATTGTGATTACTCCGTAGGTGCCCCCATTTCATCATCTTCCGCCGCATCTGAGAACCGAGAATGGCCGTCCTGTTGAATGAACTATACCAACCCATGTTAAATGTGGATTTGGCCCCAGCATACTATCACGAAAGCGAGCCTCAACCCACGTTCGCCAGCCCCATTTCACAGGATGTTATCTTGTCCCTGAATGTGAAAATGTTAACCAAATGATGACTTGGTACCACCAGGCGGCCAGAACTCCAAGCTGTTGGCCAGCAAAAGCGACACACTACTCGGACGAGACCAAGCATATCTTTCCCTTTTGTTGAACCAGTAAAGTAAATCGAAACAAGTACCCGCCTTTATTAGTTTTATACCCTCCCTCTATCCAGACCGCAATGGAAGGCCATCGGCCAAGACAGCCTGAAAATCTAGCAAAAAGTACCCATTCTAATAGCAAGCCCAAAAAAATCCTACTCCGGCTTGCCTATTCAAATCTATAAGAGATATTAGAGGTCCTTGTTAGACATTAGGCCAGGCAACCTGTAGCTATTAGTAAAAGAAGAACCTTGGTAGTGGTACTGGCACACTCACCTCCCAGATATCAAGCGTCAGGTCCAGACCAACTCGCCTAACAAGAGCTGTGCTGACCATATAGTTCATGTAAAAGTACTTCTCAGCTCCGGTTTCGAAGCTAGGCCTGAGGTACATCTTGGTTGGCAAATCCGTCTCCGATCCAGTGGCGGGTGAAACACCAGTTGCTTGGACATAGATGATGGCACCATCGGTGAGCTTGAACTGATACCGCCCATCAATGTGAACGTGATTGTTGGAATCAACCCATGCCCAGTCGCCAGCTGGAAGAGCAAGCTGGCCTATGGTTCTGTTAGTCCGCGGTTCAAGCAAACAAATGTGATGGTCGAGGGATGTACATACCCTCAAAATTAGGGCCGGTGATGTTTCCTGCCTGTGTTGCAGTGATGATAGGACTGCCCATGGGCGTATTACCAACGATGAGAGAATCGCCAAAGGTTAGATGCATCGTTCCAAAGTATTTAACATTCGGTACAGATAAATTTCCCTGTCCCTTTGACTCATATGTATTCTTGAAGCCAATCTTCTTTCTCATACTGATATAGAAAGGTTTGTTGACTGGTTGCCTCGACGAATATCATGCAAGGTGGATCAAAAGCTCTTCAAGATGAAAGTCATATATTATTTCACAGATACGTTCTCCATATTTGCCCCTTATTTCCACCCATATTAGTGGAAACTTATGAGTTCTATCGCTTGTATACTTCAAGTATTGTTCAGCTACATACAAATTCATGTCATATGCTTGAGATATTTACATATACGGAACCGCGTTTTCGAATCCACGAGATGAACGCCAGACCTATTTCTTGGTCGCAGGCCCAGAGTGATGGCACACGCCACTAACGCACGTATAGTCCGCGTTGCAAGGCTGAGACGGACTGCAATTCCAGCCACCGCATCCCCAGGTGCAATTCTTGCAGTATCCACCCACGCAAGAGTAAGCCGACTGGCACGGGGAGGAGCTGCTACAGTCCCAGCCCTCGCATCTATAGAAAGTTCCTCGTCAGCTTAGTCCTTTAACGGGCAACACGATAGAGGTATGGATCTTGAACTTACCCCCAGGTACAGGTATCAGGTGGATATCCGTTTCCGCCTCCGCCTGAAGGGGGTGGTGGTGGGCTGCCTCCGGCCGGGGGAGCACCGACGAAACTCCAGTCCTGCTTTGTGGTTTTGCTGTTTGCCTGCGAAATAGCAGTTTGCAAGTTACCCTTGCCGCTGTTGAATCCGACCTCGAAGCCGTCATAGCCGGTGCAGCAACCGCTGCTGCAAGACTGCGTACCATCACTGCCAGGGATCATTTGCCAGTAGACCTTTTATTCGATATTAGTCAAATTCACAAAAAGGACTAGAAAGGAGGATATACGTACCCATGGAATGCTTTGGCCATTGATAGCAGAGGCTTGGGCATCAAAGTTGGAGGCATAACTAGTTGCGACTCCCCATTCCTCAACATAAGCCAACTTATTGTTGGATGCGGCGCTGGAGATCCAACCGGGCGAAAGAGCACCCCAGGTAGACGCACTGCCAACATAGGCATGGATGCTCATGAGATCGATGCTTGAGCAAGAGAGAGCCTTGGACAGCATGTTGTGGCCGTGGCTTTGGTCTCCGCCGATGCCTCCAGTTGCGACCTTGATGTTGGAATCCGTAATGTACTTTTTGAAGTTTTGCGCGCGGCCACAGAGCCAGTTGGATGGATCATTGTTCGCTCCATCACTGGTGAACTGGAACGGCTCATTCTCAAGATCAAACGCCAGGATGGCCTGCGACCAGTTGCCCCATGCAAGGCCACTGCTGGGCGACTTGTAAGTCAGGATAGCCTTGATACGAGCATCATATTGAGCCTGGGCATTTGAGTTGCTATAGAACGAAGTTCCATAGGTCTTGCAGTAGATGTCACAGCCATTGCCGCTGGTGCTGCTGTCGTGAATGTCATTACCATCGTGGGGAGAGATGATGGCCTTGATTCCCTTTGCGGCCAGTTGGGCGAGAACCTTGTCAAGCTTGGCCAGAGTATCCCAATTGTACTGCCCTATGGTTGTTTCGAATTCCTGAACACTTGTGACAACATTGCTGCCTTTGACGCAGCCGGTGCCAAGGCCATTGATCCAAATGCGGACAACCTTGGCTCCATAGCTGGCAAGAGTGTTGATGTAGTAAGCTTGGTCGGACGCTGACAACCCGTGCAGGAAATACAAGCTAGATCCCGCAAAGGAGTTTGACGCGGTGGCAACGCCGGAAGCAGCGAGGGCAAACGCCGCAATGCTCAACTTCATGATGGGATTGTGCCAGCAAGTAGTTGTTGATGAGAAGCAAGAGTTGGTAGGTGGTGGTTCTCGATGCTCCCTAGTCGAAGAACAGTAGGATCATCCTCTCCTTTATAGGCTTTCTCAGTCAATATGGGAGACATTGCTCTCATGATTTCTTTCGTAACAACATCTGATAGATGCTACTACTTCCAACATGGCATGTGAAGCTGAACCTGTTACCCCTGTAACCCCACGTAAGGAGCTGCTACCCAGCTAGATCTACTTCGTATGATACCCCAACTTTGCACATTCCGAGACGATTTAGGAAGGCGGAAGAAAGTCTTCCGTCGCTTGATTAGGCCAAATATGGGGATATCGTTCGGCACTTTGCACGCACTAACAACTGCATGCCGTGTACTCCGATTCATGAGAACCAGCGAGCCATCCCGACGGCAAGCCCATTGGATGTCGCTTTGTTCTGTCTTCCCCTTTCAGTAAACCAGGAAGCCGTTTGTTTCCGTTGGTAATTCGGCCCGACTGGCCTTTTTTAAAGAACGAATTGAAGGCGTTCTCGCGACTTCCGCAGCCGAAAGGATTTTGGTGGGCTTTTGGGAGCGCCTGACTAAGTATGCATCGGTTTCCCAGTTAGTCCATTCTCAGGCAGAATTTCTTCTACAAACCCGCGAAATGATCCCAATTTGGGTGACACACGCCGTGGTGAGAAAAATGGGATCAAGATACAATTGGCTCATCACATAAATTCTTATATGATAGTGTACTAGCACAATAGTGCTTAACATAGGCACCCTCTATGTAAATCGTAAGCTTGAAATGACAAGGTGTTTGCTGTCTTTGCCAGCCTCGGCTTGTGGAACCATCCAGCCTCTTGGACTCTATTGGTTTGAAAATAGTCATGCGTTCCCCCACGTTGTTTGCAAATAAAAGGTGAGCGGCAGGGCTGCGACTGCAGAGATTTGACAATGCTACGTAGTATACGAAATTTGCAGAGACTATTGGGCATGAGCGCGAGCTTGGGCTGGGCTATTTGTGGGCTATCAGTACCAAGTACTAGCAGCGCATATTCCTCCGCGTGGCTATCCATGGGCATTGGGAACTATAGGTCAACGTCAATAATGTGGTGTCAGTAAGCTTATCTTAGGGGTTGGACATGTTACGGAATATAAGGGATCAAGAGACATGCTCAAGGAGATACATCGTGACGTTTATAATTTGTCTAGCCTATTCAGTTCTCCTAATATAATCAATGTGGTCTATAAGATCGATTATACTTGGCCATTCACCTAAGATTAGAGGTCCAGCATGCGCAGTCAAGGTCATTCTTGAATGAAAACAATCCAGATTCGCAGGTTGTCAGGCAAATAGTCATATGAACGCATGTCGTGGTAATACTAAGCTGTCTATCGTGATTACCCTATCTATACTCGTGAATATCAAAGACAGAAAAGGCAATAAAACGCTAGGTGTTTGCCATCATCAGCATACACCTCGTCGGCTAATAATCGCCCATCATCTATCATTCCATCCGCGTCTCCCGGTCTATTTCCCTCTCACAGATCGACAGGCGGCCCCATACTGATGATAGCCCTTCACCATCCTGATCAAAAGAGAGCTGAGGATTACCATGCTCGCTATCAATATTGCCAATTTTAACACGGGCTGCCCTTCTGCCTTGGCCAACAGGAAATGAGTCATTACCCATACACCGATACAGCCAAGAACGAGGCATTTGTATACGAATAAAAACCCCTGGCCAGCTTGCTGGCGTGGAGATCCAGCTGAAAACAGGCCATTTTGGTCAGGAATACGCAATGTGCGCTGAATCCAATAACCTCGGGCAGCAGTTGTTGCGTAACTGGGATCAAGAAGGGGATCGATTGCTTGGTCATTGGCTAATTTCTTGACGGCATTCGGCATGTTGGTGGGTTGGCTGTTGGGCATCTCGGCGGTGTTTTTCTGCTGAGCGTAAGCAGGTTGCTCCAATTGAAAATCCGGTCACTCGTGCGGTTTTGGAAATATCTTACAAGATGGAGTGAGAGATATTCGATACTCTTGCGCTCAGATAAGATCAGGTAGGTGAATCAATAACGTAGATACGTATATGTGAACCTGTCATAGAAATCCGCACAGAAGAAGGGCAGTTTCTTGATTCCTTGTGACGCGGTGGTGCAGCATATTATACTTCAGGGTGAAATAGAAAGAGGACTAACAAAATCCAACTTTTGATGCCTAGAACTAGCTCCCAGCTATCAAACAAAGAACCTTCATGTTCAAAGGCATTGAGTTTTACCACAGGGACAAAGGGGTTGGTAATAGCAACTTTTCTGTTACCCTAGAATATCAAGACAAAGGAATCTATGTTGAAAGCCTTTTCCCCAAACAATGTTGCCCAAACGAAGAGATTTATGCTGAAAAACATTCTCATACCAACACAAAGAAGCCAACGTTGAGCTCACGCTCAAAGTCAATGTAACGTGGGTTACCCTGAAAGACAACGCCGTGCAGTAAGGCCGCTGGACCCATGATTTTGAAGCGTTAATGCCCAGAATATCGACCTAGTATACGAAGCATATCAAGAGCAAAGAAGGTGGGAATTATAGATTGAGGATTTTATTCTGATTCGTAGTAATATAACTAGTCTAAACAAAGCATTTCCCCTAAAGACCCTCGTTATGTTATGCTTCATATATGCGTTTCAAACAATGGCCCTGGCATGCGGGCCTGAAAAAAAAAACCAAAGTCGACACGAAATACCAAATGATATCATATGAACAAGCCATCAAATTACGCCTTCGGATAAGTAGGCCTAAAACGCCAACAGAAAATTGAGAATCGCAGGCTCACTGCTATCAGACCACTATTGGGTTCCGGCGCTCGATTCTCTCGCTGTCTCACGCAATTTTCTTTTTCTCCATGATGCTGAATCACCAGTCATCTTCGTCCCATTCAAGGCCATCACCCTACTGCATAGCCATACCGGGTTGCACATTCATTGGCGGTCCGGGCATATTTGATAATTGGGGTGTTCTCTGGGCAGCTGGGCTGGCTTGCTGGCTTGCTACCAATGGGTTACCAGGCTTCTGGCCGGAGGCTGGCATGCGGTAGGCCGGTTCCTTCTTTGGGTCGAAAGTGGGGAAGACGGCTTGCAGTCGCCGATACAGTTCCTGGATTGACTTATTCCGCTCTTCCCTATCCGTCACAGGATCGATTGGTATGGTTGAATTCTCGGCACCGATTGGTACTGCTCTCAGTTTAAGAGACAGGTTAAGCGGAGGCGGGCTGAGATATGCTGGGCACGGTGGGCCTTTGACCTCAGGTTTCCGATCTGCTAGGGCGGCCATATATGACAAGTTTGCTTGCAAACGTCGCATACAGCTATAAAACACATCAATGGTTAGTACGAGCATTTATTCTCTCAGGATTCATCATATTGGACATACTGGAGGTAGTCCTGCTGAAACAGATTTTCCTCCTCAGTAGGCTTCCTGTCTGGGATATTTCCATTGATAGCAGCGTGCTCCTTTTTCAACTCTTGCTGCGTTGTCTGGATCTGGATAGACTCGTATAGCAGCTCGTGATTGATGTCTAGTAATAGCGCAAATCTATCCTTTTCAAGAGTTTCTGTCGTAGGGCTCATCGGCACCGCGCTTGCTGACGGGACAGCCATCCCGCCGGCCGGGTTGGTAGAAAAGGTTGGCGTTTGCGGAGTAGCCACCCCCATCGGCTGCTGATGTTGGCTTGTGGGCGTCTGTCCCTGGGACATTGGTTGCGGAGTGGAGAACTGAGGCTGCTGAGGAGGCATGATATTCGTCGGTGTTCCCTGCGCGGTGCTCGGGGGTCTCTGGGGGGTTGACACCTGGGCCATCATCTGATTCGGTTGCTGCTGCGGCACCTGCTGCTGAGGTTGAGGCTGCGGTTGCATGCGCTGCATCATCTGCTGCTGTTGAGGCATCCCAGGTTGACCCATGGGGAAGCCTTGCATGCCAGGACCCATCATGTAATTGTTCGGAACGAAGCCTTGTGGACCGACGCCCGTCGGGAGAACTTGACCGTATGACGCGCCAGGGAATTGCTGCTGGTAAGCCACTGTCATGAGTTAGCAACACGTCAATTGCGACGGCGCGCGACTACTGCGGCAGCGTCAATCCGTCGTCAAGAACACGAGACGAGACATACTCTGGTTGTTTGGCGCCATGCCCGGCATGCCTTGTGACTGCATCATGGCCGCGCTGGCGTCCTGCATCATATGAGGGTTCGCTCCAGGGAAGCCCCCCTGAGGAGCCATGCCGGCGAATTGCTGCTGTCGATTGAACATGACCTGCTGTCCAGGCTGCATTCCACCGGGCTGCATTCCTGGCTGCGGTGTGCCAGCGGGGTTGTTGAAGTTGGGAGCGGCATTGCCAAAGCCATAGTTGGCAGAATACATGGCCGGCGACTTGTCTGCCAGGCGTGCCGCAAAGATCGAGGGCTAAGGCGGGATTCGCGATCGCGAGGGAGGAATGGAGAGCGGCGAGACACGGTTTTTGTGGTTTGAGGTTTCGAGGAGCGGCTGAGAAGTTGTCGTAGATGAAAATGACTTTAGCGGGTCGAGGAGCGCGAAACTAGCCTAGTCGGCTCTCCTGCAGTCGCGGAATGACGTGAGATGCAGATAAGTTGGATCGCTAGACCCAATTGCACTGTCAGGCACAAGGCTGAGTGAAGACCAGCAATCTGTGTCTACGGGTTTGGAGTCAAAGCCAGCAAAAGCAGGGGCATCGGCTTATCAACTCTTAGTAGCCCGCCTATTCACTGTCTTTTGAGGCCACGACGAGATCGCGTGGCAGCCAGTCCCAGGCACAAGGCACTATACAAGAGGCACGGAGAAGCCGAGAGCTGCTAACGGCGGCGTCGTCGTCCGTCGTCTACAGGCCAGCGAAAGCCACGATTTCTGCACCGGTAGGCCGCGGGATCGATCCACTTCGAGGCCAAGCAGCCTTTGGAACAACGGGAGAGCGGGCTGGATGCCAGAGTCGAGACGGCGTAGCGCTTATCTGGCTTTCCCGAAGGCGTATCAAAGACCTTTGCTGGGGCTTGCCGATGGTCAATGGCAAAGGGCGATCGGGAGGGAATAGCAGAGTTTGCTGGCGTGCGGAAGATGGGAGACGGACGATGGAATATCGACAGATAATTGGACCAGAGAGTGATTCTACTGTAAATATACGGAGCCCTCCAAAGTAGTTTGGGCTACCAGTTTGTAGCCTCGGGCCGTGCCTCGCTTAATAAGCTCGAGTATTGAAGATGCGTCAGCCAAGAGGGAGAAGTTTCTAGGCTGCAATGGCTGTGAATGGGAGTCGTTGGACTGTTGCGTTTGCAGGATTTATCATGTAGGGAGTATGTAAGCGCGTGTACTCCGTATGCGAGAGCGAGATTCACATTAGGGCCGCGGCAGTTATAGAGTTGATGGCATTCACAGCACCGACTTTAGCCGCTGTTGTACGTATTACGAAGTACCGCTTCCACGTCAAAATTGAAGGATGAGTACCACAACACCACACGGTTTACGGCCCAATACTTGGCAATCCGGCATTCAGAGTAGCTGGTACCGCCTGACCGCTGTTTCCATGTAGATCTGCTATAAGACCTGCTATTATTAAATACCTACCTAGGTACCTACCATCTATAGTACGAAGTACCTCGGTAGCACCTCAACAGCATCCTGGTACTTTTCTGTTTCTCATAGACGCTTCATCTGGGTCCCTGTAAAGAGACATTTGCAGCGCTGTACTCTGCTTAGTAACCAACACTCATGCAGGCGTAATGACAGTACATAAACACAAAACATGCCAGGCCCCATTGATTGATTTTCTACCTTTGAATCAACCCAAGGTGCTGTTTTGTGCAGCATCTTTCACATCGCATCATTCATAATAATCCAGCTCGAGGAGAGACATCAATACGTTGATTCAGACGCGTTGGTTTCCCTTTCTGACGCCACAGCATGCTGCCCAGGTAGCATCTTGTGGTAGGAGCGCAAAAGCGAGCCCTGAACGACTAACTAGGGAGGCCGTGTGATATCTCCTTGCATTCTTCCCTTGTTCAGGTGGGTTGATATTCGTCCTTATTTCGCCACAAACAAAGGGTCGTGGACTATTTGCTATAGGAAGGTGTTGTTATCTACCAGGTACTAATCTTACAAAAAACATGCAGCTTTAAAAGAGGGTGCTACAAAAAAGCGACAGCAGAAATGCCATTGTTTACAGAGACACTCGGCAACTCCAGGTGTAAGAAGCCGGCTTACCCGGCCAAGAATAATATCTGTCGACAGCCAACGTAATCGCCGCCATCATTTACTGTCTAAGCCTCTGCGCTGAGTATAAAATGCGGAAAATCACCAAATCATCTCGTAACTCTGACTCCAATCAGCCTCGGTCCGATCCGGCTGCTTCACCAGCGAGTCATGCTAGTGATAGGAGACGCCGTATTTCGACTTTCCCTCCAATAGGTTGATGAACTCGTCAGCTACATGCTCAATCGTCCTTGTGGACGGATGCACCTCGTCGACCCTAAAAAAGAGAAAGCATGTCAAGGTCAGAACTAATGTTACAGATATATCAACATCGTGCCATGAGAGTACGTACCACATAAAGCTCGTCTGCGGCTCTGTTGACTCAAAGCAACCCGAATCTCCGCATCCTCTCCAGGATCCGGTAATGTCGACCGGCTCTGTGTAGTACTTGGACGGGTCCGAACGCAAATCTAGCAATAGCGAGTGCACGTCCAAAAGTCTGACTGTTGCCCCCGGCCAGCGCTTCTTAATAAGCAGGTTATACGGCGCCCCCGTGGCAAACATGGTGTTTGCGCTGGTCAGATACTCCTCCATCGTTAACTCAGTTACTGTGGTGTTGTATGTTGCTTTATTGCCCCAGTATTCGTTATTGCCGGTTCCACCATTGCTGATAGAAGCATACATGGGCGAAAGCTGCAGTGGAAGCACGTTGAGAAGGACAAATTGCCTGCCTCCCAGCTTATAGACTCCGTCAAAGGCTTTCCAGACGCACTCTACAAAGTCTGTGATTGTGGCTCCTGTGACCTGCTTGCTGCCCAAGAAGCCGTCAATTCCAAGATCGTTGGTGCCGATCCACAGCGCATAGACCGTGTTGTCTGGCCTCCTGTCTGGATATAGCCCTGCGTATCCCAGGTCCGTCTCGAAAGCTGGAACCTCGTAATCCAAGATGGATGGGAAAGGTCCGTTGATGTTGCCCAGGAAGTGCTGGGTAACACTATCGGAGCACATGCCGCCAGCAACAGCATAATCATAGAGCTTCGCCCCCGTCTTTTGCGCTACAAGCCTCGGCCAAGCATAGCCGCCTGTTGACGTTTGGTTGTTCACGGGAAGCAACTGTCCCGGAGGAGGGAGAGCGTTGTGGCTGAAGATGTAGTTCAGACGCCCTTCGTCCGTATAGCTGTCTCCAAACGTGACAAGATTGCTCAACTTTCGCAGACCGGCTGTGCTGGCAGCCGCAGCCGCTGTGGCGTATAGCAAAAAGTGAAGCATCTTTGGATTGGTATTGCACAAAGCTCAAATAGTCAACAAGGACCTTTTACAGCAGTAAACGGACGGGCAATGGCGTGGTATTTATCATGATCAGTTCATCCCGGAGGCTTTTCAAGAAACCTGTGCAATTCTCTTCGGAACTAGAAAGTCAGTCAATTACAGTAGACATCAACCGACGGTAATTATTCAGTTGAAATGCCTACCTTTGGCGGCGTGAATGGACTGCTGGGCTCGACCAATCGTGGGAAACTATGGTAACCCGGCTTTTACATGCCGAAATCCCCAGATCGACTCTCCGGGAAATCTTCCCCGCATTATCCAACATTCGGACGAAGACAGGGCTGCAGAGGGATTACATGGCGAATGACGAGAAAAGTTCCGCATATCCGTTCATTCAATGTATCGCAAATGTGTTTTGTTGTCTACAATTCGAAGTTTGTATAATACTATTGATACGTAATATTCTCTGCTGACCTAATTCGCCATGAAACTTGCGCTACGATTTCATCATGATCATGTATTGTCGCAAAAGTTCATGGCACAACCCCTCAGCACCGGTGAAGAAGACAAAAGGAAGAGAGTCTCGGAGTCTCGACTACGTTAGTGCTGCTGTATTTGCCGTCGGTTATATACTGCATGAGCTGGAATGCACGTTCACCCCAGATTTCCGAACCTCTTGCCTATTTCGATGATGGGGTCTTTATGCCCAGCCATTTCGATCTCCGAGTGATCCTCCGAAAATAATTCATTGGATGGGCTGACAATAAAAAACACGTCATTTCAATATGCTTAGAATCTAAATTGAATGTCGCGCGGCCACGAGTTGGGTTCGGTATGCTCGCTGAGCATAAGAGGTAATCTCTGCGAGAAGGCATCACATGGTTAAGTTGCGCTGCATCATGTCACCTTTAGTGTGAATTTGTTCTTTGAGAACTGTTTTCTAATAGTTCTTGTCTTTCACATTTCTGCAGGTCTCTGACATGATATGAGAAAGATGGCACGTGAGTAAGATTTCCTTTCAGTCTTCTTCAAAGGAGCATCCGCTAACAGAGTGCAGTCACTGGAACAATACACTCTCGCATGTCGCATACATCTCCTAAAGAGGCGGTGGTCGGCGCAGTGCTAGACTAATCTACTTGCAAAGTATAGCGATAACGAACTTGACTGAGGCGTCTCGGGGTAGCGGAAAGGGATGATAATGCCTCCGTATATGGGCTGAGAAATAGAGGTATCCGATACCATACCTAGGTACTCACAAGTTAGCATTTCATAATTGAACCGGAGGCTGCTGTACTTTCGGGCAACGAGGTATCGTGTGCATCATTGAACACGACATGGGGGTAGATTTGTAGTTGAGGCTCTACTCTAAACCCCTTGGCTCCAAGTTTAAGCTCTCGTAGGTCCAGCCAAGTCACCTCCAGAGACGATATGGAAGATGTGATGGACTCTAAATTCCCACAGACTACGCCACTAGATCTAAGGACAGGCTTCTATCGTACCTAATAGAAGTTTATTGCGCCTCTAGCATTCACCTGCAGTATAAATTGCTGCATTGCCATTCAGGAGGGGCCAGATATTTTCTTCACCTTCCGTGAAATTTACGTGCACATCTGGGTTCACAACTACATCTTCAAGTTTTCAAGTGCATAAACTCCCCAAAGCCAGGTACATTCCAGCAACACATCGGTTGCCATTTGGTAAGACGCGCTGAAAGTGAATAACTTTGAATGGTGTTTCGCAACATCACCTGCTGACATTTCGCAAAAGGCATTATCAACATGCCTGACAATATCTTCAACAAAGCCATGACGATCGTCAAACAGTTATTCAACAATGATATCACTAAAAATCGCCTCAATCCCGTTCACGTTGCAATTGCCAGCAAAGGGCACCAGTTCCAGTCCCGCGTGCTGCATATTCCCGATCGATGGGGGCTATTTTCGCCTGGTCCTCCCCGCCTGCAGGCCGCTGAAGGGTTTCAATTCGTATTCATGTCTTGCACTTTTGGCATCGCCCTTCTACTTGCATTGATTCCTGTCTTATTGGCCAGATCGCAAGGACGACCAGTTTTACTCCTGGCATTGGGACTGGGGGCTCTAATAGCCAGCACGGCTATTTTCTTCTGGGTTGTGGTGTGCTCTGACCCGCGCCGCTTGCCAGACTATGATTGGGGAGAATGGAAGTTGAGGACAGAATAACGGCTACAAATGGTCATCTTGGCTCGATATCCGCCAATGATTGCAAGTGCCAGTCTTCATCTCCATTTCCATCCCAAGTGGTCATCCGTTTAACACATCCTCCTAATAGATGGTCATAAGAAGACGCCTGTGAGCAATCGCATACATGACGGTGGCTAAGACATATAAACTCCTTCGAACATGGTCAAATCCTGCGTACAGACTTTCACCCAGTTCTCTCACAGTTTAGAAGAAAGGGGTGTATTGTGTCATGGTTTTGTTAGGCAAGGCAGCCAATGATCCGGGATGAAGATGGGCACAAAATAAGATCGCTTACCAGATGTGCCTAATTCAGAGCTAGTTTCCAATACGAATAGCCTAGACGAAATGCTTTCCTTCTCCTTGCCATGGCAGCCAGGCCATAGCCAAAGTGAAAGAAGAAAAAAATAAATAAAGCCCCCTGATGTGTGTAGTTCGTTGATAAGAACAGAGATAATGCTGGCAAGTGGTAGTTACAATGTGTTATACATAGATCTGTTGGAAGTGAATGGAAAGGCAAAGACAAAGCGAGGGTGAAACGCCGTCCACAAGATAGACGCAAGCTACAATCTCTGCTGTTTGCCTGGAATCCAAAGGTGATGAAGCAAGAGGTAAGCATCACCGATGGTCACAAACAGATTCTTGAGTCACCGTCATGTCATCAGCACAGGAAGGATAACCATTGCAACAGCATGTTATCCGGTATCCTTCATTTGAGCTTCGTGCGCCTGTCCACTCATGTCACTAAGGCTTCTCGCCTTCTTGGCTAGGGCTAGTGGTATTGATGCACTTGTAAAGAATACAAAAAAGTCTTTCTACATCTCAAACCATGATTCATTGCAACGTAAAGGGCAAGCGTCAAACAACGGTGAGAATAAGACCTATAGTATATCCCCTTCCATTCGGTGGCCTGTACACTTAGAATGCGACGTCTTGATGAGAAATTAATAACGCCTAAATTAATAGCTCCCTTTTGATAAATTCTAGCGAATATCGTCACGACGAACTGGTAAAGTGAGCATTAAACCACGCAATACATTGCTCAGTCGCCTCATCTGCCTGCTTCAAAGAATCTGGAAACTTGTGATCCGCCCGAACACAGAACCCATGTCCAGTCTGAGGATAAATAGTAACCTCTCCCCGAGCCGATTCGGGCTTCGCCTCAACAATAGTCTTGATATTCTCAGCTTGTGCCACCGAAATGTACGTATCATGCTCGCCCATAGCAAACGATACAGGTAGCTTCAGCTTTTCAATATCACCGGGAAGACTCAAGAGGCTCGGGTGCCCCGTAAACCCGGCATCAATCAGTGGCCTCCCATCAATCGTGTCCCCTTGGCCCAGCAGCAGGACTTGCTTGCCGCCCCAGCAAAAGCCTGCGGCGCCAACGGATAGAGAGGCACCTTCTTCTTTGCGGAGCTGCTCAAAGAAGCCTTTGACTCTGGGCCATGCTCTAGTGGGCCAGTTGTGGATGATGAAAGGAATAAGACCACATAGAGCGCGGGCAAAGTGATAGCTAGAAGCTGACGTTAGCCGCACGACTTATTTCTATCGTAGTAAGATTGGTACTTGCGCCTTGGAGAAGATTCCCACAGATGATCCTACGATTTTCATGCTCTCAAGCATATATAATGGCGCCGCATGACCTACGACAATTAGCCCATCCCATACACAAAACACACTGCGACTAAGCACACAAAAAGTCTGTGCTTACTTACCGTTCATGAAGTCAGGCGCATACACCTTAAACCCGCCCTCATCGGCATATTTATCCGCAAGCAACCTCACGTTTACAAATTCCCATCCAAAAGCATCCGGAAGCACAACGACAATGCCTTTGGCAGGCCGCCCGTCAGCCGGGCCAACAACATAGGCGTCTAGTCCATAGGCCTTGGTGACTTCTCCACGCGGCTGGCCTTCATGTACAGAGCCACGGAAACAGTCTGGGCACGACATTGTGCAGCTTCTCTACTCTGTACTCGGACTACTCGGACTGTAGATTTTGAGGCTGGTGCTGTGTTGATAAAAGCATAGCGGTGAGGGTATGGATTTGTTTACATGTACGGAGTACTCCGTATAAAAAGATCCGCTGCAAAATTCCGCTATAAAGAGCTGTAGATACTCCGCTACATGGCTGTAAGTACCTAACTGCAAACGGCTGTTACTAGCAGTGCATGGTTATTAGTAGCTAAAATAAATTTTTTAAATACACCAAAGATCATATACCATCATAACATCCTTTTCCTTATTTACCTATATATGCCAGGATATACGTACCTAGAAGTATAAAAGGCTACGCACTGTGCTCAGAGGTTATATCCAATAGTTACCCGCAAATGACGTGCAGAAGTTCTGAGATGAGGGGAAATCACATGCGCAAAGGCTGCGAGATAAGAAGTAGCATTTCAATGCTTCCCACAGGATGTGAAACATGGATACCGGATTTTATGGCAAACAACGTCTATTCCCGGTGCGAAGTAATGAACCAATAGGCCGACCTATACCAGAATAGCAGTTCTGCATGTAACCAAATCGTACCAAGAAACGTCAAGGTGAGGTTCCTTGGTGCTACCTGCATGTGCCTGCCTACCCTACAGATGGCTGTCAAAATTGAGCAGCCAATGTCTATACCTGTATCCTACCCTACGTCATTTGTCGTCTTCATTTTTTATTATACTAGTATTCATAGATGAGTCCATCTAGTATTCATCAATGAGCACATCTAAGGCTATGAAGAATGACATTGGTAGCGTATCATGAATTCATCAGATATGAGAGATGATTACTTAAACTTGGGATTCGTAAATGTGGTTGCAATGGCGTTACTATTGGCTGCAATTCCCCATCTGGTTCTGTCTTTTGCATTCTCTTGATAGATTGGGCAAAGTTTGATGCACGTTTCATTTCCTTCGCCAGACGACGAATACTCAAACCTTACAGTGTCGCCATGGACCGCGTCAGGCTTGCATGGAATTGTTCATCATGTGTGATTGTAAATACTGGCTTACAACAATCGGCGAATGAGCATTATTAAATATTCACTTAGTTACCGTTGAGACTGGTCAAGTAAGCAAGGCTGCCAAGGGATGCTTTCCCTTGAATACCTGATGAATGGCCAAAAGGGCAGCAGTCTGGTTGGTAGGAAGCGAAAGCATAGCCACACTTGGGAGGTATGGCTTTCCTATATGAGAAAAAGCAGGTACACACTAATAGTGAAACAGCATGGGTCGAAGAATCGTTACAATGTGTCATTTTGCCGCTGAGCTGTTAGTGATGGAGTCGTGCAGTCTCGTGTGAATCCTTCGACCTAAGCGATCCACACACGAATAAGACTTCCACCACCCGGTGTTGATTCTTTTGGCTACCCGTATATGCAGGTGTAAGGCTTGAGCAAAGCCCTATCCGTCTGGAATAGATTTCTCGATGCCGCTTTTCTTATACAAGTGGTATTAGTGCCAAAGTATAATGGTAGCTCTTCGTGGGGGGTAGTATCTCGACGATGGAACCAAATACCATCGATCCTTATGTCCGAAAAGCTCCTCTAGATGAAGAAAGTGTGGTTGCTCTTCTGTTGACGGATGTTACAGAGAGTCATCATCGTCAACGTCTTCATGCCGCCATCTCTCGGTTCTCGTCGGTCCGGGGGTCGAAACACAGTCTCCTGACCAATGAATTCCGTCGTCTTTCCAAAGGATGACACAGGACAACATTCCAGAACCAACATCCTTCAGCGCCAAGGCAGCGAGGCAAGATAAAGGAATCAAGCCTCTGTTAGGCCCTCCCCCAGAATAGGAAGCAGGATAGAAGCATAGTAGTCCCGATTCAGGCAGGAGGCTGCCTCAGACCCAATTGCTAGGTTAAAGCCGGCGTCAAGGGGCGTTTTAAAGTTAACGTTACGGTAATGGTCATAAGACAAGGGAGGGATGGATCTGACGACGATATCCGGAGCCGTTTCGCGTTCTTAGCGTGCGCCGCATAGCAAAAATGGCGCGGCAGAAGAGCGATAGTTCATTAGCTAAATTTCAAGCTTCTTTCTGTATTAGGAAGGCCGCGAGATGCGACGCGCCGCTGCACCGCGCCGCATGGGACCTACCGCTCTCACAATCAGGGGTTGCTTGATAAACCACATGTATTCACTGTGTGTCGCGCGCGCGGACTCGTCGGAGGGCGTTTTGAGGCAGGAGTAATTCATATAAGCGCCGTATTTCTGGACATGTCGGTAGCAACGCTGACCATGAGATGGGTTCAAGGATGAGGCCAAACTTGGCCAGAGACCCCTGCTGCTCTGTTATAAGCGGGCCGTTTACTTATTGCCTGAACATGCGTATTGTCGATGGAATAAAGGCAAGCTGTAGCCGATCTCTGCCGTCCTTGTTGTCACTGCCAACAGGATTAGTATCGCTCTCATTTTGGCGCCTTATTAGGGGCCACGGCATGTCCGATGTAGATTGAGGATCTCCGTAGGCGCCATGCACATGTTCGCCAAGATTCAATATATTGGCTTGGTCTATCTCGCACCCTCTTGTGTTTGTAACGTGTGAGATGGCGTTGATGGTGGTGAAGAGATAGTAGCTCAGAAGCCAAGAGCCGGGATAACTGATAACTCGTGATTTCTTATCTCTGTGCCTCGAGCAAGCGCGTGTAAGGCAAAGTACAGGTACCTGTGAGGATGCGCTGATCGACAGGCACCTTGCCTTGTTCCTGCACACGTCAAACGCATGCTTAGGTACGGCTACCTGCCTCCCTATTTGGTACGAGGCGGTGAGGGCTTCCGATTGGTGGGACGTTTGGCTGTCGGTCCGAAGCTTCAAATTCCATGCTCTACTTTGTGCAAGGCCTGGATTTTGTTAGCAAGTGAGTGAGCTGCAGCCCTGAAGATCCGCCTCATCCCCAGAGCCTCTCTGTTTCTCCGAAGTGTTTTGTTTTGTTTCATGGGCGGCAAAATCATGCGGAAACATTCCATGGCCCTGGTCCTAGTCCCTGGTCTCGGCGCCGTGATCCTCCTCCTGCAAGGTGCTTATTCTGAGCGATTCCTTCGGCAAAACCGCTGGTTGGACAGCATCAAGCTGCCTATGGAGCGCAAAGTACGAATTAAGCGACCTAAATGTTATAGTTGAAGTGAATCATTAAACATGTCCGTCTACGCGATTCATCCACCGTTGCGTCCATCTGCTCCCCTAATCCTCCCTTCCAAAACAGTCGCTCGTTGCGAGTTGATTTAATGGCCTTGGCGTCTTAGCCTGTCACGACTCGGCTTACCGGGAATACTGCGACATTCATGATACCAGCTTCCATACACGGTCGTGGAGAACTTGCAAGGGAGCCAGTTCATCACGACCCCTGGGGCAATGGTTCAGGTCCACATGGCACCCTTGTGCTGGAACTTGCTTGTAATCACAAGAACACCGGCATAGCGTGTGTGTTAGTGGCTGGGACGAACCTCGAGCATTTTAGCCTGGTAGCGATCTGCGTCAATCCACGATGCCTCTTGCATCGCTTCCCCACAGATGGTGCCGCCGTCCACAGGTGAATTGAACCCCCCAGTCGAATGACTCCCTCTGGATTTGGCCGTGGTTTGCCCTGAGATCCCCTGCTTTACCGCCTGGGCTGAGTATCAATGCTATCTGAGGGGACCGTCCAGTCCTAGCATGCTTCACATTGCATATTGCATAGAATGCCAAGAGAGCAGTGTGGTGACGTGGGGATTTGGTAGCATTGGGGGTCAGAGATGGTGAGAAATGGTATGCCTAATCTAGGAGGTTGTCTCTGCTATTCATGGAGCACATCTGCGAGGCATCAGCAACATGCCTGTCCCCCTTTCACACGGAGCACATCACCTTGCGATGTAACGCAACGACTGCAATCTCTTTAGCAAGCCTTTCCAATGGGTCTAGCTCGACAGATTTCTCTGAATCTGATGGAGTGCTTTGAACCTTGCCTTCACTAACCTCGAGCAATACTTAAGAGACCGCTGCCTCTCACTCCAGACGAGCTTTTGTCTTGGTCCATCCTGCAAGAAGAACTACCACAGTCTCTCATCGCTCCATATACGACTGAGTCGAAATCATATCTTCCTTTAGCCGTTTTCTATATCTCCCTATCTTATCATCACGATGAAGGTCTTCACTCTCGCCTCCATTCTTGGCCTTGCTGCCATGGCCCAGGCCCATATGGAACTGTCCTGGCCTTATGCGTTTCGCTCCAAGTTCAACCCCAATGTGCCAGAGCCTCTGAGGGACTATAGCATGACCAACCCTCTCTTCGGCGCTGGAGGCAACTACCCTTGCAAGGGTTACCAGAGTGACTTCAACAAGCCCGAGGGCAAGTCGGTTGTCACCTGGCAAGCCGGAGGCACCTACAACTTCACACTTGCCGGCACCGCTACCCACGAGGGTGGTAGCTGTCAAGTTTCGCTCTCCTACGACCAGGGCAGGACCTGGAAGGTCATTCACTCATGGATCGGCCAGTGCCCTCTCAAGCCCACATGGTCATTCACCCTCCCCAACGACACACCTGCTGGAGATGCCCTCTTCTCTTGGACTTGGTTCAACAAGATTGGCAACCGTGAGATGTACATGAACTGCGCCCACGTTACTATCCAGGCCCGAAGAAATTTCGCCGCTCGCAGCCCTTCTGATCCCTACAACAACCGCCCTTCCCAGTTTGTTGCCAACGTCAACAACGGCTGCGGCACTCTTGAGGGCAAGGATCTCCTCTTCCCCAACCCCGGCCCGGATACCGACTTCAACTCTGCCGGCACTGCTCCCCCAACTGGCACCTGCAACACTGGCAAGCGCAGCGCCCAGCCATTGATTGTTTAAATTGGAAAAAAGTATATACATGATCATTGCGGTAGTAGAAACATAGAGGAGGAGATTTGATTAGCACTGGTGGCTGATAGTTGTATGTATCTGATTCAGTATATATTTTGAGACGCGTCGTGTAGACGGTTGTACATATTTTTGAAATATATAGTTTTCTTATATAGAAAACAGTTTGTGTATAATTGGTCATGGTTGACGGTAAAGTGAATGCGCACAATTGTTCTACTGCTAAGATGGCAACCTAGCAATAGGGTCTGAAGACATTGACAAACTCGTTTCTGAGCATATTCCATGTTAATATTTCATTGGTAAGAGGGAAAATCTTGCTCAGAAAACACAGAGTATTTGAGAATGTCTAAATCAATATATCACATACAACTAGTATGCCTCTACCAAACACCAAAATGATAGCCTTAACCCAACCCTATTCCCAGCAAAACAAACCCAAACACGCGTATCATCAAATTATGCTAATTAAACTCAAAGGGGTATAACAAGGCCGTATTCTTTTTTTATTTCTTTTTTCTTTGTTTAATGCAATCAAACCCTACCTGCACCGCTCATTTCGTATCATGAGGCACAATCACTTGGAGACCTACCGGAGGGGACTGGGTACCTAACTGAGGAGACTTAGTATTCCAGGACCATCCCTTTTCGTGATCACAATCCAACTCGTCTTCTTCCTCTATAAATGAAATTAGTAAAACAGAGCGAGTGAGAAGAAGAGCTGGCTTTAAAAAAACCTACCTCCGAAATCTGAATCAGACAAGCTCACATCATCCGCAGCCAAAGACAGTCCCGCCTTGGCAATGCCGTAAAAGACGCTCAAGAGCTGAGCGATGGCGATGAAGAAGGGCATAAACTGCCCCGGCGCAACGAGGCTGTGCACGTCGGAGATGCTGTTCCACTTGAGCGCCATTTCCACGTAGACAATGGCGCCGACGTTGACGAGGAAGTCGAGAGGCCCGTAGCCCATGGGATTGTCGCCCTCCTTGGACTCGCCGTCTACGTCGCCGCGGAATTTGCGGACGAAATTGGCTGCTCGCACAAAGGTGAATAGAATGATGGCTATGTGCGTGTTAGAAAAAAAAAGGGCTCTTAATTGAGCGAGTTGTATGGTATACTGACCTACGAGATAAAAGATGACGGAGAAAACTCCGCCTATGAGAGCAAAGACCGATCCGACCTTGTTCAGGGTGCGGAACCAGTTCCAGATGCTCACCTTGGCGAAGAAGAAGGCCTTGTCGTCGGTGCATTTGCGCGGCAACGTGTCCATGCCATGCCACCAGAACCAGGCAAACAGGGCAATCAGCCCGCCGACCTCAAAGGTGTAGATGAGCGCCGTCGTCTGGCCCTTCCAGTAGGGCACTCGACAGACGCCAACCTGGGCCAGCAGAAGCGTCAGGATGGGGAAGACTTCGACGGGCTGAATGTCGTCGGCGGCCTGAAGCTGGCGGATGAGCACGATGCCGGTTGCTAGCACGAAGATGATGGTGCCCTGACCAATGAAGTCTTCGGTCCGGAGAATGGCGCTGGCGAGGCCGGAGATTTGGACTGTCAACATCTGGATGTAGATGCCGATGCGGATGCCCAGCCCGTAGAGATCGGGATCGCCAGTGACGGGGCATGTCAGAGAGCTGGAATTGGAACTCATGGTTGCAATAGGGGGCCTCGACAACGGGCCGCCAGTTTGGAATTGTCGAAAATACTTCTCAATCTCGAGGCTGAGGCAGGCTCCAGAGTTGTGTTTAAAAGACCCAAGTTTGGACCTGTGACGAAACCCAACAGCTCCCAAAAGCTGTGGATATGGTCTCCCCCATGTTTATCTACGAATCGCCAATGCAACCTCCATCGCGAGAGCTGCCGCTGCGCAGCACTAGACTCCAGGCCATAGCCACACGACCAGGCTCCCTCGCCACGGAAATCGAGGCCCTGCAATAGGTGCGATTTGTGGGAGCCCGTGTGTGTCGCCAGGCTGCCCCAGAGGCTGCCTGCGTTTTCAGCCTCAGTTTTTACTCCCCCCCCCTTGCAAATCTTCATTCAGCTGCAGCTACTGCTTCGTGCTAGCAGGCGTCACATGCAGCCGTAGCAAAGGAAAAATAAGAGCAAAGAGTGCAGATACGCAACACCAAATCCACACACTACCGGCCGTTAGTGCCTCTTCCTCCGCAACCCTTGTCTGCATGTCTGCCTAACACGTCGCCTTCATTGGCCCGCGATGCGGGACTATTTGTGGCGGAGGCGGTTCGGGCCTGGCAACGCCCCTGCGCCCAAGTTTTGTCTCAAGCAGAATGCTGGGAAAAAGCAGGTTTAGGCCTTGAATACGGAGTACTGCTTGGCTCAACAGTCGTTCTGCCGAGCTGAAGGAATAAAGACAACTAAGACAACCAACACGAACACGCCCCCCACCTGACGATCGTTTAATCTTTTTTTGTGAGGCGAGCGTCGCCAAGCCCTCTGGGGAGCACTGCCACTGTTGGAGAGACTAAGTCGACTGACTGACTTAGCATTTTAGTTCTCTTTGAGGCTGAATGTCATGGATGTGGCCCTGGATTGCTCACATATCTAGCGGCTGGGCCCGCAACTTTATCGAAGCCAAGGTGTTGCTCACAGGATCGACGGGGGCGCTTGGCACGGCTTTTTGCGTCTGTGTGTGCCACTCGACTCTTTCTGGGTGTGGTATAAGAAGAATTCGTGAGCTTTGATTCTTTTGGGTCTCGACTCGAGTCGTTTTTCTCTCACTCTCACTCGTCATCCACCTTATTGATTGTTCAACAACATACACTATATCGCACGTCATCGCCGACCATGGCATCAGTTGCAGACAGCCAATGCCCTGATGGCAACTCCGATCTCTACGGCGTCGGCGTCCGAGTCGGTCTCTACGCCCAATGGGTCGCCACGCTCCTCGCGACCCTCTTCGAGCCCAAGACGGAGAGCACATATCGCATCGCCAACCTCATCATCCAGTGGTCCATCTTCCTGGGCCTCTGCACGCAGTCCAGCCCTGGCGACTCTCTCGTCGGCGCCGTCATCACGCAGTACCTGCTCTTCGGCTCTCTCTCCAGCCTGACCGGTGACGGCATCAGCCATCTAAGTCACTTTTCCGGCATCTTTCGAATAATTTTTTACACCGCCGTTTCGGCGTACGGGTGCTGGTTCTGGTTCAAAGGCATAGACGAAATGGACCAGCCGGGATGCCCTGACATTGCCTTCTTTGGAGAAACCACCATCCACGGGTGGTTCCGCACTCTCGGCAAGGTTGTCTCTGCCGTGGGTATCGTGCTGTGCGTCTCCCTTATCGGCCTCAGCATTTACGCGACCACGCTGAGGTTCAGCAACGGCTTTCGAGCGGGCTTCAAGAGAAAGGAAAAGGCACGCCCACGGGTGGAGCTGGCGCTGTTGGTCATCTCCATGGCCCTGATTGGAGTGTCCATCTACCTGGTCGAGCATCTCATCGTGGTGAATGACATCCAAGGAGTAGGCATTGATGAAATTGGATCCGTCGGCCAGCTGATCCCGCTGCTGGCTGGTGGGCTGGGGTGTGCGCTGAGTCTTTGGAAGGTCGTTGTTCACGGGCTGTTTATGAAGAAGAGATGCTGGTTCCTCTTTGGTTATCACCTTTGAGCCTCCCACTTTACGTCATTTCTCTCTTTTTCTGTTATGGGTTATGGATGTTTAATGAAAGTGATACCATTTCTGGGCCGGCGTTTAGGGCAGGGAAGAAACTCTCGTGACGGGTTAATATATGGTATAGGTGTATTTTATCCAGCAATAGATTAGTTATTCTATTACATTAGTCTTTGAAACTTCATCTCATTACATCAAAACAAACTCCAAGCCACGGCCCTCCGGATCCCGGGAGCCACATCCGGAGGGGCTTGACTGCTGGCCCCACTAAAACCCGCCGCCAAAATCGATCTCCGGCGTCGGTGCGTCTTATCGTTATCTGATTCATACCTTGACTCGAACTCTCTTCTACTTCGACTCATTCGGTCTCGCGATTCATCTTTTCTTTTTTTTCCTTTCCACACCAAAGCTTCAGCATCGTCAATTGGGAATCAATACAGAGGCATAACCTCTCCCCCCTTCTTACAAAATGTCTCCCTTTAACCTGGAGACGTGTGCTCGGCCCAACATCCTCGCTCTGCAGCCCTACCGTTGCGCTCGAGAGTCAGTTCATCCCACTCCATCACATTCTATACATCAATCACCATCTCCTTGACTCACATAGCTAACGTGTGAAACCATATACAACAGTGACTACAAAGACGACGGCACAAACATCCTCCTCGATGCCAACGAAAACGCCTACGGCCCCTCCCTCTCCGCCGCAACCGTATCCGCCGTGTCGCAAAGCTCAGACGGCCTTGGGATCGACCCCCTCGGCCTGCACCGCTACCCAGATCCTCACCAGGTCGACCTGAAGCAGCTGCTCTGCAAGCTGCGCAATACCCACGCGCACACCGAAAAGACGCTCACTGCGGAGAACCTCTTTGTGGGCGTCGGAAGCGACGAGGCGATTGATGCGCTGCTGCGCTGCTTCTGCGTGCCGGGCAAGGACCGCATCTTGACGTGCCCTCCCACCTATGGAATGTACGCCGTCTCAGCTCAAGTCAACGACATCGCCATTGTCAAGGTGCCGCTTCTCCCTGCTCCGACGTTCGGCCTCGACGTCCCGGCCATCAATGCCGCCCTCTCGTCCGACCCATCCATCAAGCTCCTCTATCTCTGCTCGCCCGGCAACCCCACAGGCTCTCTCCTCGCCAAAGCCGATGTCGTCGCCCTGCTTAACCACCCGTCGTGGAACGGCGTTGTCGTTCTGGACGAGGCCTACATTGACTTCGCCCCCGAGGATGCCTCCCTCGCCGAGCTCGTGACAGAGTATCCCAACCTCGTCGTCATGCAAACCCTCTCCAAGGCCTTTGGCATGGCAGGCATCCGTCTCGGCGCCGCTTTCGCTCCCGCCCCCATCGCAACCCTGCTCAACAGCCTCAAGGCGCCATACAACATCTCCAGCCCAACCAGCGCCCTGGCCACCTCCGCCGTCAGCCTACAGGGCCTCTCCGTCATGCAAGCCAACAGATCCAAGATCCTCACCCAGCGCGACAGAATCATCAAAGAGCTCCCTTCAATTCCCGGCGTGGGCCGTCTCCGCGGCGGCACGGAAAGCAACTTTTTGCTGTACGAGATGCTCAATGCCGAGGGCCAGCCGGACAATGCCGTTGCGCTGGCAGTGTACGAGAAGCTCGCGGAGACAAAGGGCGTCGTTGTGCGATTCAGAGGCAAAGAGCACGGGTGTCTTGGATGCTTGAGAATCACGATTGGTACGGAAGAAGAGGTGACGCGGTTTTTGGAGGCACTGAAGAAGACTTTGGTTGAGGTAAGAGGATAGGTAAAAATGCAATGTATGAAAAGGTGGTGAAAAACCGGTGGTGTTGTGAGATTGGATGAAGTAAAAGAAGCGATTTAGATGGATACCATTTTCGGCATGAGTTAGTAGATCAGAATTAGAAGAGAGAAAAAAAGAGGTATATGATATAAAATGTCTATCCACATAAAATAAGAACCTGTCAATTCTTTAATCCAGCTTCGTATGCTTTCACGTTTCCTCGAGCATGTACATACTCTACCAGCACCATATTTACAGAATCAAGCTGTACACTATATACAAAAAAAAAGGGGGGAGGGAGGAGAGGGAGACGAAGAGCACAGCTTCTTCAAGCCAATCCCCAGGTCGCCAGCACCATTCCCAAGCCAACCACCACAAGCGGTCCCATTTCAAGAATCGGTCGCGCGCCAGCAGAGTTGGTCGGCTGCGCATCTTCGACAACGCCCCTCTTGGTTGTCGTCTGCTCAGGTTTGGGCTGCTCGGGTTTGGGCGCATAGTTGACCTGGGCGCTCCAGTTGACGTCTCGCACCGTCTTGATATCCTTGGCCTCCAGGGGCGGAGCAGCGCCATCAATCAAGAGCCCCTGAATCGTCTCGAGCGCGCACATCTCCTGGCCCAGGCCGGGAAGGTTGTCGTACTCGCCAATGTACCACTTCTGCCCGCAGGCGCGGCCAGTTGGACCTCCTGTGCAGGTAGAAGCGGCAGCCTTGGCGCTGGGGATGAGGAGGCTCTCGACCTTGCCGCGCAGAGAGGGGACCATCTGGGTCGATTGCCACATGAAGCGGGAAAGATAGCCCTTGAAGGTGGTCATGTCGGCGTTGCACCGGCCGACGGTTTCGCAGGCACCCTCAAACATGATGTTCTTGGCTGTGGCGTTGGGCGAATTGAAGAACCAGCCGGCGCCGTCGAGGAGCTGCTCGGTTCGTTGCTTCCACTCCGGCTTTTTTGTGTAATTTGCCATAATGGCAGCTCCGTACAGGTAGATACCGCTGGTGTAAGTGAAGGAAGCGGGACTCGTCTTGGTGCAGTTGGTGTCGATGCTGGCGCCGTCATAGACGTGATACGATTCGTGGTCAATGAAGCCAATGTCCATGGACCAATCCCAAATCTTCTCGGCCCATTCGAGATACGTGTTGTTGCCGGTAGCGCGGGCCATCCGAGCAGCAATCTGAAAGAAACCGCCGTTGCTAACGCTGTTCTTGTATGTCAGGCCGTTCGGATTCGAGGCGTAAATCTGCCACAATAGGCCGCCGCCGCAGTTTTGCGTGCTCCATCGCCCCGCAAGCTGGTTGAAGACATTAGCTCCCATGTCCAGCCACGAGGGCAGAGTTTTGTTTGGCTGAGGAAAGTTTCGCTCGGCAGCGGCAAGGGCAGCTGAGCCCCAGAAGAAGAGATCGTCATTGCCCTCTTCGAAAGCGTGCTCTGGAGGCATGTACGCGTGCAGGGCTCCTAGATTCGTCGGCGCCAGAAGAGCCTGGATGACGACGTCGTTGTAAGTCGAGTCCTTTGTGAGATGATAGTAGTCCAGCATGGCTCCCCAGAGCGCACCAGCAGTCCACCAGTAATAAGGATCTTGGAGATCTCCCATCTGGACGGAGTCTGGAGCAGAGAGGTTGCCTTTGTAGTAGGACATGGCGTCGTATGCAAGAGTAGCGGCAACGTTCCGGACCGACGCTGTTTGGATATTAGCAAATTTATTGAAATCATGTATTTATATGAGCTTCAACTCTAAATACCTTCACTCTTGACATCCAGCGACTTGGGAGCCGTAATGGCTGAGCTCGCCGCCGCAGCGACATTGACGCTTCTCATAAACTTCATATTGCTTGTCGTTCCGTGCGATGGGCGTTATAGCGAGTCGGTCGATTGTGTATCCAGCACCAGTCGTTTGATCCAAAACCCGACTTTAAAGTTTATATCGATACAGGTAGAATAAAGAAATGCAGTCCAATTTGTCTTCAGCCAGGAAGACGGAGGTAGAGAGAGAGAGACCAAAAAGAGGGATCCAAACGACCCAATGCGTCCAGCTGCAGAAGAGGCCGAAAAGGTGAATAAGAATCGCTAGGTTTGCGGTATCCACACAGTTCTCAAGAAAGAAGGAGGGCAATCAATATACGAATCTCGCCACTTTGAAACAAGGTAGAAGAAGAAAAGGCGAGTTCGAGAGAAAAGGAACACAAAAAAAAGAGGCAGAAGTGACAAGAAGGCCTAAAAGAAGGAAAAGAGAAAGAAAGAAACCGGAGTTCAAGCCTTTTTTTTTAATCAAGGTACACAAAGACAGAAATGAAGGAAGAGAGACAAAAAGAAGAAAAAGGCAGCTTGAATGAATAAATAACACAAGTTGCATCTAAATTGTAAAAAGCAAGTCCCATGTAACAATAGCACCAGCCCTTCCCTTCTACAGACAAGCCGCATTGTTTCGCCCAGAGCAGCGTCTATCCAAACAAGGAAGCCCGCAAGGCCTGCCATCGTTCAAGAGGGAGCATCTGAAAAGCCAACCGTGCGCATGAAAATCGCCAGAATCAAGCGCTTGGATTAGTCTGGGGTTCCATCCAGCCTAATGGTTCATAGGTCCGAATAGGGTAGGAATTGGCAGGCGAAACGCTCATCCCTCTCTGGGATTTGCCTAGCATTGCCTATCATTGCCTAGGCGCGGCTGTAGGGGGTTCTTTGGTTCTTTTTTTTTCGCCTGTATCGAACGGGTGGCGAGTAAGAGCCTTGCATATGCCAATGTACAAAAATAAAGCGTTTCATGGGCCCGCGCGGCAAAGGGCTAAAATGGGTATAGCCATGAAAAAAGAAGAAAAAAGAGAGAACCAAAGACAGTGAAGGGATAGGCAGAAATGGCAGAGTAAAAGGGCTGTGCCAAGAGAAGCGTCTCTCCAAAAGAGCTGGATTGGATGGCAGCGCTTCGTGCCGGTGCCGAGGGAAGGAAATACGGGGTTTTGAAACGTGAAACGTGAAACGGCTAGATCCACCCGGATGGACATGGGGGTGACAAGTTGACACGGTGAATTATCGTGAGCCTTAGGCTGACTTGATTGATGCAGCCAACCGGGCCGTTAATAATATTCTGTAGGCTAGAAAGGTTAATTCAACTAACAACGCAGGCAAGGGGGAATCCAAATGGGGATGCACATATAGACGTCTGAATATAGAGGAGTAGTACAAGTAGATTATAAGAAGCCACAAGGATGCATCCATCTGTAGAGAGCACGCCGTAGAGGAGATGATGCACATGATGCTTACAGTATTTGCCTTGTTCGCCACTGGCCAGGAGGCACGATACGAACATATGCTGGAGCATGTCAGCATTCTCCATGGAGATGCATCGAGACCCCTCTAAATCCGATACGAAAAAAAGGACATATGGCAACTTCACGCGTCAAACAAACGGGTTATCCATATATATCAATTTTTGTCCCCTTTTATTCCTTGACCGCCCAAAGGCAATCCTGCGTTGCATATCCAACCATCATCATGCCCCCCAGAAACAAATTGACGAAAATTGATTCCCAAACTCCACGCTTTGCTTTCAAACCAAAAGAGTTCAACTCCATACCATGCTTCGCTGAAAATAAATAAATCAAAATGCAGAAAGGGTATAACGCAATCTTGACGCTTCCCAGAAAATCAAGCAAAATAGGCAGAGCACATCCCCCAGCTTCCATCTTCCCTTTCGACTTGCTGCTAGCCCTATTCCACATCGTCTGCTTTTATGCTTGTTCAGTATGACGAGCACTTGTAGCACACCATCGTCGTTATAATACTAAAAAGGCGGTAACAATACCCGCCATCAACCCATAGAGAGACCGGGACCCGGAAATGCTCAGATTAGATCCTCGCGACGTTGGTGAAGGCTCGTACATCATCCCAGAAGGTGCTGTTGGCGTTGGCATGGTTCCACCAGTGTCAAAGATATCGTCAGTTGCCCCTGGGCCATCAGTCAAGGTCAAGGTACCCCACTGCACTTCCGATCCAGTAAAGGTGGATGTCCATGAAACCTGCGTTGGCCCGGTGTGATGTCCGTTTGTGTAGCCGGATCTGTAGCTCGAGTAACCCGAACACGTTGCTGCTGTTGTGCCATCCAAGTCACATTCCACATCGGCAATGCTTTTAACGCAACGTCAGCCCAACGCCCTTTTACCGCTGCACTGGATTCATCAGGTCATCATTTGCAAGATAGACTCACTATGTCGAGGTAACAGTTCCATGGAATTCGAGCGTGTCGGGTCCTTCCACAATGATAAAGGGGAACTCGAGAGACAAGTCGCACGCCGGGGGCGTTTGCGTCGGACAGAAGATGGTATATGTAGTCCTGCTAGCGGAGGGATCCTGATGACCGCGTCAATACCACCGGATGGTCTGCAGAGCGTAAGGCAAGGGGGCGGGTTGGACGCATAAGAGAACAAGAGATCAATGGGCAGCGCATACTGTTGAAATAATGCTCCCCCGAACAAGAGACCACGCGCGTTCGTCATAATACGGCAGATAGATGGGAGCAGCCGTCACCGACGGCGCCGCGGCCTTCACTTTCGGTGAGTTGACATGAGCCGTCGCGTCGGCAGGACGCAGAGCGATCAGCGCCAGCAAGGCTAGCAGCGTCGCTGGCGATGATTTCGGACCAAAACTGGCCATGATCGGTTATCGTCGATGAGTTGCTGCAGCTTTCGTAACGGCACTTCTCGGCAAGACAGGAGGCTGTCGCGAAAACAGGTCAGTGCGACTAGGGGATCAGCAGGCGGCCTGGATCGAACGCTGTCGAGCGAGTGCGCGCGGCTCCTGATGCAAGGCTTGGCTTCAGAGCAGATTATCGATTCTCAGACCGTCTCGTCACCGCCTGCTGGGGTGAAGAAGATGCAGCGGCAGAGTCTGTGACATGGACGAATCGCCAAGACAAGCAACGGAATCCAAGCCAGAGGAGAGTTAAGCGCAAGCCCGAGAGCGGACCATGGGAAGCATGAAGGGTCAAATACTACAAAGAGTGCTAACGATTTTGGTCCCACGATGCCAAGAGTCGAAACTCTCTCCTGCCGAACCTTTTGGGGCTTTGGGAGCAGCCAGGCATGTTGGCCGATTGGGTTTAGAGCGAGCGCCGCTACGAAGGGGGGCTGCTATGAGGTCTTGGCATTGCTGGGCTCCTTCTCCTTCTGCGGAATGGGACGATGACGACGACGACGGTGCTTTGCAGCTTGTCTCTATGGAGAATTACTACTAGATACGAGGGTATTAATTTAGAATAGAGTAGGTAAATAAGGTATAATAGTCAAGTATTGCTTGATGGAGCCTTGGAACCTCTGGCACTAGCAGGTAGGGAGAGAGGTGGTGGCATTTATTGAAGCCAAATCTGCAGCAGTAGTGCAATTTTTTTCAAGCAGGGAAATTCCCCAAATGTCCGTCTATCACTAGTGTCTGGGGAGCACCTACCAGATGCTGATCGCGCGCGTGTGCTTTCCCATTCTGACAATGCAAATCCCAGAGGCAGGCGCAGGGCAAGGCGGCAGATAGATAGCAAGACGGGGCAAGAGCCACAGCAGAGCAAGGGAGGGAGGGAAATAACGGACGAAATGTCTTGGCATCATTTGCAAAAAGCGGCCACGCATTCTTTACCTTTTTGCTGCGGCAGATGCGAGTCAAACCATTGGGCCGCCAAGACTTTGCCAAGACAAACGTCTGAGAAAGCGCGATTCCGGCTCGTGGCTGCCAGGCGGCGAGGGCAGTTGGATATGTGCATAAAATGGGACGAGTATTTTCCTTTTAGTGTATATTCTCCTATCTGGGTAGGTGCTAGGTGAGTCCGAAGCAGCTAGTGTAAAATAGATTCCTCAGGTATCAGACGAATATTGATAGATGGATAAAAATACAAAAGTGATATTGTGACGTCGTAGGATTAGAAGGAAAAGGCAGCGAGAGGCGGCAGAAGCCAGAAGAGAACATCCAAGGGCGATGCTGGGGTGCTGGAGACTTTGGGCAGGTGACCATCTTGAGGAGTTGGATATTATAGTACCTCCTTAGTAGGCCGAGCCCTAGCTCTAGTACTCCCTTCAAAAAAGTTCATCATAAAACACCAAGCAAGGCGAATGTGCACATATCGCATGTATGTCGCAAAACAACGCAGATCAGCAGTTGATTTACGGCACGGGACTCTCCGTTGGTTCTACAGCTAACGAACCGCATAGGTTACTCCATGCGATCTGGAGGTACTTGGCGTTCCAAGCACTAATGCATGTAGGATAAAGTACCTGCGTCGACTATTTTGAGCTTTCAAGCCACTTTCAACGTCGTGTTGCCATCTCTATTGGTCCAGATACTACCCCAAACGGATCAAGCCAAGGCGCCCAATCTGCTCCCTTCAAACAAGGTTACACAACGAGTGTCATATTCCCGCTAAGCGAAGTAGACACAACATGCCGCTCGTTGCTAGCGGAAAATTGAAAAAAAGCACGGATAGCCCGTTTGAGCCCTGGCAGCAGTAGTCATTGGTTGGAGAATTAAGCAGTCAGGTTGGCTCCTAAGGATACACGTATGCTTACTTGGCACAGATAACCCGCCTGCAAGGCTCTCACATAACATGGAGCTGATGGACGGAGCAGAACCGGCAGACAAGCAGACAAACGGCTATTCAATGCCGAGTCATCCTTTGCTGGTTAATATTACGACTTCGTGCGTATTCCGTGGTGCCAAGACTGCATTTCGCTTTAAAATAATTCGCCGAAAAGATTATAGACTCATCCCCCCACCGTTGAAACTGCGCCCAGTCACAGGGAGAGAAGGGAAAATAGGAAGAAAAAAAAAAGATTGGATCTATCCACTTCTCTGCTAATGCCGCTTCCCGCCAAAACTCGAACTGCTAGCCAGGGGTGGGAACAAATGCCCCCAAATTTTCGTTGCGGCAGCCAGGTCTATCCATGCAAAAGCGTGGTAATTTTAGGCGCTCTTGTGCATCTCAACAGCCAACAAGCTCAGTGATCGACGGCAAACGCATGCAGAGTAACCAACCACCAAAAACTCCAAAAGCGCGTCGATGGTGGAGGCGATAAGCAGCCACACATGATGCTATTTTTCCGCCTTTGCAACCAGCCCGCTCGCCCCGAAAAGCTAGCATAATGCTCGGGTAATGGTGCAACACGCAGAAATCCCCTTCCGCGCTATATACTATCGTGAGAATCTAATCGGGGGCAGCATGACTAATTTCAACGGCGCTCCGGATATTCTGGGATTTTGCCTCGATCTAACTCGTAAAGTCAATCGCCGAGACTAGCATATGCACAACGCTACCTTGAAGAGGAAAAGGGGACAATAGTCAGGCCCCTCGGAAACAAAAATGATGTTGAATTTATAGCTGGCGTTATTGCCGATTTTAAAAAGCAATAGATTTCTTTCTCTTCTACTCTCCATCTCGGTCCACTCATTTTTCTCGACAATCGTTACGCTAATAAATAGCTATTCACTCGTTTACAACGTCAACTACGACGATCAATACCTAGGAATAAACTAAACCAACTATTGAAGCTTCTACTGCCATCACTATCATTCATCATGGCTCGTTCACTCGCTCTGCTCGCCTTGTCCAGCGCCGTCATGGCTGCTCAGTCCACCACTGTCGACCTCCTGCTGCCCTTTGCCGACGTTCAGACTCTTGTCGGTTCCGTCATCGCTGCCGATAGCACGGCCACGACTTATGCCTACGGATGCCCGTCTGGAACCCCTTCTGATGATTGCGGCTTCGATGGCATCCAGACCATCACCCAAGGTCCATCCACATGGATTTACAGCACGACTTACAGTGCTGAGGGCGGCTCCTAGTAAGCAGCATCCCGGCTCGGTTCGGATGATAAACTCGAGTGTGATTTGGCTTCGTTGTCTTGCGAATAAACATCAAGTTGTCTGTTCTACGGCTGAAGGGGTCTAATCACGTCCATCGACTTTGTCATATGAGAGCATCGTATATATTGACTGGATTCTTGCTAACGCCTCCTACAGCATTCAGGGTGGTCACTGCAAGCTCAACACTGCGGCAGATGCTGCCTCTTGCAGCGTCTACGCTACCCAGACCGATGCGACTGGCAGCATCTTTGCCAGCTCCAGCGTTGGTGTTACAACCTTTGTCAACCTCCAGATCCCCGTCACCCTCACCGCCGGTCTCGACAAGCTCAATGCCACTCCCGGCGCCTCGCCTACGGATGGTTCGACTTCTGCTCCTACCAACACTGGTGCTTCCGAGACGACTGCCTCCACGGGAGCCGCGCCCACGACTCTTGCCAAGCAGACTACTGGTACCAAGACTGCTTCTACCACCGCCGGACCTACCAGCACCAACGCCGCAGGTGTTGTGAACGCTCAGAACGGCCTACTCGCCGGCGTTGCCGCGATTGTCGGCGGTGCTATGATGTTGTAATTGAACGGAGAGACTTGTTAGGTAGGCAGGTAGGCAATGTGTTGACTATATTTGATCATAAGAAACGTGCATAATCTTTTAATGAGCTTTGTACAAAGCGGTGTATTGCGTGATGGCGCTTTGAACATAGAATGTGGCAACGCGGTGGTTTAAGACAACATACGGCAATAATGAGCACTTTTTGAACGGTACCCGTTGTATGTTTGGAATAAAGGCGAAAGGGCGCATTGTTTACTTGTATTTTCTTGAACCTTCAACTTTGGTCTTGTTATTGCACGGGCTGTATTTTTTGAACAATGTACAATTGGCATGTCTACCATCATCGGGCAGTTCGACCATTTATATGCAGTGTTTCTCGACTCGGATAATCTAGCATGAAGACACTACAACTCTTTCTTTCTACTCAACCTTCGTATGCCACTTTCTTTTCAAACACATTCCACCATGACTCCTGATCACCGCGGCCACAGCCTCTACCGTAGCCGCTCACTCGATCCCGCCGAGGCCATGACCATGTTCTGCCTCGTCTTCAGCATTGTAGTGTTCGTCTCTGTGGTGTCCATCTGGATAATGTCGTCGTCTCGCACTAAGCCGACTAAGAAACTCCACCACGCGTCTGATTCCCAAGTAGTGAGTCGTACCGTGAACCATGACAGCGAGGATGAGACGAGGGGGCTGGCGTCTGGGGTAGACGGCTTGCATTTCTATTCGGACCATGTCTGATGGTGTTTTATTTGTGGGGTGTGTTGTATAGATCAATCTTGAGTAGCAATACAGATGTTTATTGTGTTTATAACTCAGTCATTGAAGAGTTCTCTCTTTCGGGTTGTGCAATGTCTTCCCTGCCATCGAGCCAGCTACTGCAGTTGACACACCGACGAGACTGTTTTTCGCTTTCATCAGTAGCTTTTCCTTAGCAGATATAGATAGGAAAAAAAGAAAAATAACAATAAGCACCTTTTCATTGATCCTCTTCAAGCAGTACGGGCACTTCTTCGAATACTTGATAATCGGATCGTGCGACACCAGCGTATACACATGCGCCAGCCCATAGAGCGAGAACCCGACCATGACAAACGACACCGTCTGGTAGACGAAGGAGCCGTACGCCATGACGACGGCGCCGTCCGACTGCGCCTGGTGAAGCGTGTTGTAGCCGCCGGCGGGCGAAGAGGCGTTGTAGTTTGGCCCAGGGCGCAGGACGGCGAACTTCTCTTCAATGTTTTTGTTGATGGGGAGGATGACGGAGATGGGGGGCATGAGGATTGCGCTGACGAAGGACTTTACGAGGTCTGTGAAGGCGGCGGCGAGGCTGTTTTTGTGTTATCAAGGGGTAGATGATAAATTTGTTCATGACCCGAATTGTACTTCATTTTCACTGTTTTTTGTATACTTCCTCTGTGGTTTAAAGGCGGGAAAAAAGAGAAGAGACACTTACATCAATCCAAATGCAATCTGCAAAATGTTTCCCTGAAACGCAAAATCTACAAAGCCGTGGAAAAACCGCGTCACTCTTGTCCGGCCCTTATCCAGCAGCGAGTCCGTCTCGCTCGGCCCCCCAATCTCAATGTCGTGGGAGGAAGAGGAAGCGTCCGGTCGTTTGGTAGAGCTCATTTTGGGTGTCTACGGAGAAGTTGGAGGCATGACAAATTTTGAAGCAAAGCCCGAATGGGAATTTTATTTATTTTTGAAGATGCGAGCAGATATTGGACATTAATCTTTGTGCCTGATGCATGATACGTGGTGCGAGATCGTCTGGGTCACGAGCTTGATTGTGTAGAGCTGGGCGAAGCGCTCATTTCCGTATTAGGCAAGCCATGACGCAGATGGCGCTGGCTCTAATGCATATTGCGTGGGGCGTGTAAACGAAGCATAAACGGATAATCACTGCCAACAAATCCCCAGCTTAGCCAACAGGTGGCCCAATTGAACTAAAGCTCAGCCGCATTCACGATGCCCTCAAATGTGTATGTCGTATTCAGTGCGTCGGCTTCCAAAGAGCGGTGGGTTCAGCGTTAGGAATCCCTCACGGTGGCATACTGTTTAATAACGAACTGGGATGGGCAATTTCAGATGCTCCCATGTGAAAACGAAAAGCAACACAAGTAATTCCTACTCGCGCATAATAAAAGAGTCGCTGGGTATGAAAAACAAGTCAAAGAGCACCGTGTCTTTTATTCAGAGAAATTATCGCTGTATGAGCGTATTAACGAGGTTTGCCCTCATGTCATTTCTTATCCTTGGCCTTCCCGCAGCCCCGTTTATGCTTAACCATCCATGACCCAAGCTCTGAATACGAGCAAACCGTAGGAAACCAAACGTTATTATTACATGGCCAAGTAGTAGTTTTTTTGTTCCCTCCCTTGCTATCATTCAACCATTCATCCTGGCGCCAGCGCCGGGCTATTACTTGAGAAAACGAGCAAGAAAGTCGTGCTTAGAACCTCTCCTTGGAGTACCTCTCGCGCTCCTTCTTCTCCTTTCTCCAGAGCAGGGCAAACTTGCCTACCCAAAATAGGGTCGAAAGCATCATGAAGATGGCAGAGATCCACGTAATGGCATAGAATTTTGTGCCCTTGTAGGCCACCAAGCTGACCTTTTCGCCAGCACTGTTGATGGCATTGACCGCGATGGAAGAGGCAGCCGTGACGATGATGCTGCCGAGGGTAATGGTGGCAGCGGCAAGCGATGCGAGGGCCGTGTTTGCGAAGAGGATAATCTTCTTGTCTTGAAGGAGGAAAGCTGGAATACAAGCGAGCATGGAGAGGCCGCTGAATGCCACACCAAGGACGTAGAAGACGAAGAGGGCGAGCAGGGCTTTGTTGAGGTCTCCGATCTTATCCTGGATGGAGTCGGGCCAGTTGATGTCAGCGAGGCTGATGTCAAAGGGCCCGACGGAGAGTTCTTGGTCAAGCACCTCTGTGAGGTTGAATCGGTCTAAGGTGGTTGGGTTAGTAAATGCCATCACTGTAACGTGGTAATGTGGTACGGGGGTGATTAAACTTGCTTGAAGGAGAAGACTGAGTGCAGTTGGTGACATTGAGAATGAAATTCGTCATTGTTGCGTTGGCCCCGAAGCCGCCCTGGCAAGCGTTCATGATGTGGATGGAGTACCAGTCACTGATGCCAAGCTCGTCGGCAATGTCATCGATGAGATCGCCAGTGAGGTCGCTAAGCTTGCCCTTGGCATCATCTCCAATATCGTGGACCTTGTCCTTGAGCTTGTCGAAGAAGCCATCATCATCATCGTTATCATCGCTCTTGTCGTCGCTGCTGTCTGACTTGTCGTCGCCTTGAAACATGTTTTGGCCCAGCATGGATGTGTTTAACTGCATTCCGAGTTAGCTATTTAACTTCGAAAGTAAAATGTACTGTGTAATATTTGAACTCACCCGAATGACGGCATAGTCTTCCATGAAGCCCTGCTTGTGACCGGCAAACAGCGCCAGATTTGTCAAGACAAAGGCAATAAAGGAGAGTATCAAGGGGATGAGAACGATAAATCTTAGTAGAGCGGCCATGATTATAAGCTATAAGAGAGAATGTATCACCAGGATGCAATTCTTAAGAGTCGAGAGAGAGAGAGATGTTGTCATGGAGGATTATGTTTGGGAGAGAGGGCTGACGGGGCCTCTATATAACTTTGGGCCAAGTCATGATTGTGTGAATCAAGTCTGAGCCGTTTGATAAAGTGCACAACCACCGCCTCACCGTAACCCATGCTCGCTCAAAACTAGACTTTCATTCATGGATTGGACCACAAGTCAAGCTACGCGTAACAGCGTTGGGGTCAAAGAGGCAACCAAAGAACAAACTCCATTCTGCCGCAGATTGCCACAGTTGCACTGGCCAGGATTGGCTAGCCGCGCGACAATCATGTCTTGAAAACAAGATTAAGGTGAAGATCAGGTCAAGCGGCTTTGCGGGCTCGATTTGCCTCTGGGCTGTGGAGGAGAGCGCTTTGCATCATGGCGGCGGCGCTGAAGCCGAATGGTTGGTTGATAATTCACCGGGGGGGCATGAAAATGGTGAAGCACGGACAAGGGTATGTTTTGGTGTTATTACCTAAGGCAGCGATTTTGTTATTGTGAGGCAGCCTTTTTGCTGCGCAGAACAATGGCATCGCCAAGGTATTTCCACAAAGGGGAAAATAGCGTGATGGCAGTACGTACTAGCGATTATCTGTATTTATTCACATGAATCTACAGTATTCATTATCATTATCATTATTATTACTTTGTATTTATTCTTCAAAGAAATTTAATCTCAGACAAAAGACTTACAAAGATGCAACAAACAGTCGATCCAATCCCAGGCGCCAGCATCCAGAAGCGCTGCAGCGAGTGGTCAATATTCGCCGGGCTTGCAAGCTGCTAAAAATACAAGTGGCCAGTGTGCTGATTTGATTTTGAAGCCCGGCTGCCGCTGTGGGGCCGGCAAACGACAGCCGCGTTATAGTGGGGGCTTTGCAAGGTTACAGGGCCCGCCTCCACTGTGGGAGCCAAAGTCTGGGGCGCTGAGAACCACTCGATGGGCCGCTGGGGACGCCGTTTGGCGCTGGCGGCTGCTGAAACTGCGCCTGGGCATTGAAGCCTGAGATTTTCATGCTATGCGGTGTTTGATGTCTGTGGTAGCACAAAGGACGAATGGTTGATATTACGAGTGTTATATGTAACGGTTGCATGCTGTTATTCTTTTTTCCCTTGTTTTGAGTTGATGATGAAAGTAAATCAGAGACAAAGACGTTGAAAAAGGAAAGACTTGGCCGTTTGTTTCTCTCGTCTTGTCCAGCATTACTAAAGAGGTACCTGTATTACTACTACTGCCTTGCAGTCCCGGGGTGATGAAGCAATGCCCAACCTCCATCCCTACTTATTGTCCATCGGCCAGTCAAACCAAAAAATATTGACGAATCTATTTATTCAATTTCACAGAGTCGATGACGATGACATCTCCAAAATACCTCTTCCCTGACTGCATCACGATGCGATGAACGAAACTCTGTTTCTCGTCAGGTGTTGTACTCTATACTTTACAGCGTTGCGAGGATGCAATCATCTTTTACCTGTCATAAATGCTAGCATCGTCTGATCTCTCCAAAGCAAACACATACAAAGCAGGCAACATTATTCTCCATGCTAGTACACCACCACCACCGAGAATCATCTGACCATCAAACTGCCCGGAGTTGCACCATTTCCAACGCCTTGGGTAGCTCTGCAGCCTTGCCTCGAGCCTTTTATTTGCCCTGGCACATGCACTCCGTTCACGTGGAGAAAAACGCAAACGCCTCAGCCGGCTATGCGCGCCCAGCAGAGCAAGCCTTCAGCGTGTGTCAGCGCTATTCTAGCACTATTCCAGCACTATTCCAGCGCCATGCAGCCGCTATGCCACACGCCATGACGCCCCCAGCACTCCATCATGCACCTCCACGATGGCCCGCTGCAGTCATTCGTCATTTTCATGCTCGCGCCCCAGTGATGCGATTTCCGTCGATTAACTCCATATCTCTTATCTCTCTCCTCTTACCACCGCCTTCAATCCTGCCTCCTCCATTGCATCACCATCACCGACCTCAGACGGAAGCCTCGCAGCCCAAGGGTTTCCATCTCAGAGAGATTCCTTTTTCTTCCTCGTCTTAATCTTCTGCTTCACTCGCCGAGGCACAGGACAAAAGCAGGAGAGGGGGGGCTGTCAACTCAATTCTATTTGCAGCGCCACTAGCTGTTAGCCCCATGGACGAGTAAACGCGCCATCTCTTGATTCTCTTCTCTTCCTCTTCATCATCTTCTCCCTCTCCTTGTTTCCCCCAACGATGCCATCGCATCCTCCCTCGAACCTTCGCCGACACCGTCTCCGAGTACGCTGACGCGATCGACAATGCGATAAGCGACGTCCTCGACCCACCCGCGCGCGAACAATTCTATCGCCTTTGCTCTGCCGTCCTGCCTCCTCGCTTTGTCGATCGCTCCCTGTCTCGCCGAAAACCTCACCTTTGGCCACCTTTTTTTTTTTTCATTTCAACTTTTATCCTTTCCCCCTCGTCTGTAGAGAAATCTTGCAGTGACCATGTCGTCCTCTCTCGAGGCCAAGATCGTGGTCCTCGGAGCCCAAGGCGTGGGCAAAACATCCCTTGTTATGCGGTACTGCAAAGGTGCCTTCAATCCAGCCCAGGTGACGTCCACCGTTGGCGCCAGTTTCCTGACCAAGCGCGTGGTCGACAATGACTCCGACACTGTTGTGCGCCTCCAGATCTGGGACACGGGTATGTGCATTCACTGCTTTGTATTGCTTTGTGCGTCGTTGCCTCGGCATTGCTTGGGCCGCCTTCGTCTTTTCACATCCGATCATGACTCCTCCCCGTGTTGCAATCACGTAATTTTGCATAACATTTTTTATGCTGACTCCTCTTTGCAGCCGGCCAAGAGCGTTTCCGCTCCATATCCCGCTTATACTATCGCGGCGCCAATGCCTGCATCCTCTGCTACAGCATCACTGATGCCCAATCCTTTACCGACATGGGCGAGTGGCTCACCGAACTGCGCCGCAACCTACCCTCAGATGTCGTCCTGCATGTCGTCGGCACAAAGGCTGATATCGTTGCTCGTGATCCTTCCCTTCGCCAGGTTCCCTTTGAACGCTGTATCGCTTATGTTGCCGAGAACCTGGCCCCCGGCCTCGGCAATACGCCGCCCCCGACCGCCACGCCCATAAACGGCCAGTCCTATCACTCATCAGGCATCGAGCCCCGTAGCCCCAGCTCTAAGCGGAGCTCTGGGTTCTGGGGCCAAGAGGTTGGCTGGGACGCCTGCCACGAGATCAGTGCTGAAAGCGGCGAGGGCGTTGAGGAGGTCTTCCGTGTTGTTGCGAGGAAGCTCGTTGAGCAGAATCGCAAGATGCAGCAGGCTCTCCTCCAAGCAACCGCCACCCCCAATACTCCCGGGTACGAGTCCGGTATGGACGGAGGATACTTCGAGGGTATCAATGGCAGAGGGAGCTTCCGCCTCGGACGGGATAGGAGGAGCTGGCTGTTTCCTCCGGGCTTCTCGCCCGCCGTGACCATTGACAGAGCCGGGTCTACCCAAGAACAGGACCAGCAGGCTGAGAGTCGGCAGAAACAACGACAGGGCAGTTGCTGCTAGACGATTATGTTCTTGTGCTTGTTATAAACACTTTGGATCCCCCTGTTGCAAAAAAAAATTTCATTCCTACATTGGCTTTACCGTCCAAAAGTCATTTTTTTGATGGCGCCATGGAGAAAAATTATACAGGATGCGGCCTTCATTATCACCTTTTTTTTTTTTTACTTTCTCTTCTTCACGCAGGGTTTCTTTGCTCAATGCGCCCATATGGAACTTTTTAGAGGCTGGTTGGCGTTCAGGATACATGTTACGGACGGGCTGGAAAAGACAACAGCGGCAGAGGCTGTCTTTGCCTGCATGGTGTTTGTTTTATACAGAGGAATGGGAAAGAGAGCTCTCACGAGACATGGCTTGTACCTTTTTTTTGTGTGTGCTTGTGGTTCATGGTACGGGATATACGGGTTATGGATATTGGTCTTTTTTGTTCTCCTTTTTTTTATACTCACTGTCTTGTTGGTTTTGTTACGTGTTTTTCTTCCTGTTGGGAGCCTAGTGTAGCGTTACGGCAGACATGATAATATTTTTTTTTTCTTTTTTCCATCTCGAGTAGGCTGCTAAGAGGTCTGCCTCATATCTTTCTACGTGTTTTTATGCGGACGATCCTCCTTTTACGACTTTTGCCTGTCCCGTCTTGTCCAAATCATCATCTACCGCTGGCGGAGCCGGGATATCTATCCCGAGAACCCTGTGTTCCATACCAACATATCCATCGCTCACAACAATGACATCCAACTTGCGAGCCTCTCTGGCCTTGGGCGGCGGCAACTTGAGCACCGCCCTCGCCGAGGGGTACGAGCCCTGGCCCAGAGACTTCTTTCCTCCTGCGCCGCCTGCAGAAAGGCCGCCCCAGCCGAGGCGCTTCACGGCAATGACCTCGTCTTTGGCGACGTCGGCGACGATGACGAACCACCCTTCTGTTTGGGGCTTGTGGAACTTTGGCGCCCAGATTCGCGCGTCGCGGTCGACGAGGGGGTTGAGACGCTTGATGTTGACGGTGAGGGAGAGGGTGGTGATGTCGTCGACGGAGACGGAGACGTTGGGGAGCATGGACACTGCGCGCTTGAAGCGGGCCTGGAGGCCTGAAGGGACGTGAAGCTTCTTGGCGAACGCGTTGACTTGATCCTGGGAGTATTTGCTAATTGCCGTGAGGGCTGTCTCGTCCTTTGTCGAGTCGGGTTCCACGCCGGGGAAGATTGATGCCGGCGGATCGGTTGGCCATCTCGCGCATTTGATGCTCTGGAGGAGCTTCATCATCTGGATACAGCTTGACAGGTATCCCATCTCAGTAAGGACATCGATGGAGGCCTGGATGATACGAATGGCCTGGTCGAGCACGCTCGTCTGATCGCCGACGTAGTCCGTGACGGGCAGCTCGATGCGCGACATGAAGGCCTGCAGCAGCAGGAATGACTTGACGTGCGGATCCCACATGGGCAGGTTGAAGGAGTGGCCCGGGAAGGGGAGATTCTGCGAGAGCACATCGTTGACCAGATCCTCGTTGTGGCGAACGGGGAGCTCGTCGTATTCTGTTGCGTGGCACATCCACGATAGGACGTTCAAGAAGCTTGCATTAGGTTTGGCGTTGCGCACGAGGTGCCGGATGGTCTTGTGAGAGAGATAGTAGTAGCTCATGATCTTTCCGAGAGGGGTAGGATCTACGTCGCCGTTGGGGAAGACTTCGACGCACTTTGACTCGTCGAGTTCTTCGAGAGATTTCTCAACCATGTCAATCATGTATTCGTTGGCCAGCTGCTGGGCAGCAATGGTACTGTGCTCTTCCGCCGAAATCTCCAGCCCGTAGTAGGATGGATTCTTGTGTAGTCTTCTGAAAAAGAAGGTCCAAGTCAGGTAGTCGAGTGCATCTTGCTTGTTCATAATGGTCTCTGCGGAAATTTCGGCACAGATGTGGTTGTCCAAAACTTTGTGCAGTGAAGATTCCACAGGGAAACCAGTGTGCAAAAAGTGCTTGTAAAAATCCTTCTTGGCATCTTGCGTGAAGATGCGGGCCACACCGGAATTATCAAACTGGGGTCGTCCGGCTCGTCCCAGCATCTGCAAAACGTCCGTAAGATCCATGTCTTTGTAGCCGCTTGTTTTGGCATCATAGAACTGAGTGCCCTTGACGACAACAAGGTGTGCCGGCAGGTTCACACCCCAAGCAAGGGTACTGGTGGCGACCAGAATCTGAATCTTGTTGTTCAGGAAAAGCTCCTCTGCAATCTGACGATCAGACTCGACAAGACCAGCGTGGTGGAGGCCAATACCAAAGTTGATAGCTTCTCTAAGAGCCTCATCCTTGACACGGGACAAGTTGAGCTGCAGATCTTCTTCGTCCATCCGAAGGAAACGTCTTGGATTGTCCTCCATACCACAGTAATTAATCAGATCTTTAGCAGTCAGGCGAGTCTGTCGACGGGATGCTACGAATACGATGACAGGCTTTTCAGGGCTGTGGTTCTTGATAGCCAAAAACGTCGGTCGGTTCATAGACTGCATCAGCGGACAGAAGCCTCTTATTTCTGGGAATCCATCAATGTAGAGCTCCAGGGGGACAGGGCGGACGGAATGCCTGAAATTGAAAAGGCCCTCTTTCACACCAAGCCAGTTAGCCAGGTCGGTGGCGTTGGCACACGCTGTTGACATGCCAAGCAGCCTGACTTTATTCTTCGTCGATGACGAAATGTAGTTCATTCCTGGGATGTCAATTAGCAGTCTGTTCACGAATTGAAAAGTAACAAAAGGTGTTTCTTACGAGAAACGATAATCTCCAAAATTGGGCCACGATCTCCGGCCAGCAAGTGAATCTCATCGATAATCACCAAGCTGACCTGCCGAACATAACCTCTGGTCTGCCAAGAACGAGAGATACCGTCCCATTTTTCAGGAGTCGTGATGATGATGTCTGCATCCTTGATGGTCCTCGTGTCGGGGGTATTGTCACCCGTCAACTCTACCAATTTGAGCCCCAGAGGCTTGGCAAGACGGTTTCCCCAATCTATGACTCTCTCACGAACCAGGGCTTTCATGGGGGCGATGTATACCACCTTAGACTTGGGTCGTTCCCGGAATGCCCACCACATGGCGAGCTCAGCAGCCACCGTCTTTCCACTACCTGTGGGGGAGCCCAGAAGAACGTTTGCTGGAGTATTGTACAGAGTATGGAAGATTTGTGTTTGCATCGGGTTAAAAAAGCTGAAACGTTTAGCATAGAGCTCCTCCAGTCCAGGATTCTTCAGTGCCGTGATGGGTAGAGGCTGCAGGTTAAGCAAGTCCGTGTATACGCTTTCAGTATCCGGGCGGATAAGATGTTGGAAGGATACAGGGGTTACCGTCTCCGATCCGAGCCATCTGTCAGATATGGCTCGAACGTAAATCTGCGTGGGTAACGGATCCGAGAGAGGGATTGTGAAATTCAGCTCGTGCTCATCGTGCAGCTTTCTCCTGTTGAGGATGAAGTATTCGTGATGGTAAATCTCTGAAGTCTCCGAGTTCTCAACCCATATGTAAAAAGATTCAGATGTGCCGTGGATATGGTCTTTCCACAGGAAATCGGGGATGACGTAGAGCTTAATGCGCAAAACGTCCCGATTTAGAGGGGCAATCTCAGCCTCTACATGAACCAACGGGAAGTTGTTGAGTATCTTGGCAATGTTCTTGCCAGCACTCTGATTATGTACTAGGCTTCCCAGTTCTGACGGTTCCATTTCCTTCATGGTGTCAATCGTCAAATTCTCTTTGGAGTCGAGTTGGTTGAGAACTGGTTTGGTTAGCTCAAATTGATGAAGAGGGTGCTGGAACGGCCAGATTCTCTTCTCAATCGACTTTGACAGAGTCAAAAGCACAAGACACTGATGGCCCCATCTGCGGTTGAGAGCAAGCATGAATAAGGCCCTGCAAATACGACCGGATTGCTGGGCAACGTAGTTCATATCGTTGGATAAGGCAAAATCATCAGGTTGTATCTTGGAAATGTATGATTGAAGCAGAATATTTGTCTTTGCTTGGGGCGTGTCGATACCTTTGTCGACATCACAAGGAACAATGTCCTTGAACTGCGTCAGTTCCTTTGCCTCATTGTCTCTGGACTGAATATTGTCAAATTCTCCACTCATACTAATCATCTTCAAGACATCAGCCTCGGTGGCCTGAGGGTTCATCATCGTGTTAAAGACTTGGATACTCGTGTGTAGGATATAGTATTGGCTGGCAATACGACCAATGTCCTTGCTGCGGAGCTCCTCAGTATTCTCATTGAATATAATCATTTGACTTTGCTGCAATGTCCGGGCAGCCTGTATGGCCAGTTGACGGCGCCGCTGAACCAAGTTTGGGTCATCACGAATTTCTGCCCACTCGATGCCATAAGTCATTGGGCTCCTCTGCATCCGCACAAATAGATATGAATATCCTATCCATTGTACGGCTTCAGGAATGGATGTGACGGTGCCCAAGGCGATTTCAGCGTTGAGGTTGTCAACTAACTTGGTCGAAAATTTCGACTCAATGGGCTGCTGTTCCGTGATGGCTGACAGGTAATGTGGAAGCTTGTCGAGGGTAGTGCAGATCATGCCGATACCAGTGTCTTCAAACTGGGGACGACCAGCACGACCGAATATCTGAAGCACATCGAGGATGCTGAGATCGATGAATTTGCCGTCTTGAGCACTATATACCTGCGTGCCCTTGATGACTACTGCCGCGGCCGGCAAGTTGACACCCCACGCTAGAGTAGCAGTACAGCAGAGGACTTTGAGGACACCATCGGCGAAGAGTCTCTCCATAAGATTTCGGTCTGCTCTTGCCATACCGGCATGATGGACACCGATACCCTTGGAAAGCAGATCTCGAATATCTTTAGACTTGGACTGATTCATATCTCGAGATGCCTGGCCAAAGTGCGGATGACCCGTTGGATCGAAAAGATCGACACAGAACTGTTCAATCGCTTTCTGGTGAAGCATCCTTGCCGTAACCATGGTGTCTCTACGAGAATGTACGAAAACCATGACCTGGTGGTCGCGTTGTAACATCTCCTTGACCTTATCGAAGGCAACATTGTCCAAGTTTTCCTTGGATACCTTGGATCCAGCTTTTCCCTTGACACCGATAAAGTGCTGCTCCAGCGGAACAGGGCGGAATGAGGCATCAAAGTAGAACAAACCAGCATACTTGTTCACCTTCAGAAAGTCGGCGACATCGACATAGTTGGGCAGAGTGGCACTCAAGCCAACAATTCGGATAAGCGACTGGGTGCTTTCCACCTGTCTCTCCGTTCGAGCCACCAGGGATTCCAGCACAGCTCCACGCTCATCATGAAGCATGTGAACTTCGTCGATGATCAGCAGTCTCACTTTCTGTACCAACTCCGTATCACCGGTTCCCTTTCTCGTGACAACATCCCACTTTTCAGGGGTAGTAACGATGATTTGGGTTTGAACGATCTCGGCTTTGGTCAGCTGCATGTCACCAGTGTATTCTCGGCACTTGATTCCCAGCCATGCGAGACGCTTGCCGAGCTTCTCAGTAACTTCGGCTGCCAAGGCCTTCATGGGCGCGACGTAGACAATCTTGAAATCTTCTGTATTGACGGCAAATTCTGTTGCTTGAGGATTTTCAATGGGATTCGGCTGCACGTGCTGGCCAATGGTATGAAGAATGGTGAGCATAGCGGCATCAGTTTTACCCTGTGATTGTGATGATGAGCATCGATATAGACAGCATCTGATACACAGTTTAATAAACTTACCGCACCGGTTGGAGCACAAATCAACATGTTCTCACTCGTCTTGTATCCAACAGGGTAGACCAAACTCTGCATCCGGTTAAGAGTCTTGTAGCCCTTGAACGTATTGCGGCAAAGCCCATCTAAATCCGAAATCTTGACGAGCTTCTCTCCTGGCCCTGGTATTCCTTTCCTACCGGCAGGTACAAAGTACTCTTCATATTTCTCGAACTGAAGACGCTCACTACCCAGCGGCAAACCGTACTTTTTACCGGAAGCGCTTAACGTGTTTCCTGCATTGTAAGCCCTGTAGACGTGGGGATACTGAGGCTCCTTGGAGAAACTGGGGGCCAGAGCGGCGTTCTTGTGCTGGTAATCTCGCATGCGAAGTGCTTCTTCCCTCTGAGACTTTGTCAAAAGTCGTCGTCCAGTTGTCTCAGCTTCCTCATGGTGGGCTGAAGCGGACGCAACAATTTCATCCTTGTGTCCCAAAAGCTCAATGATAAAGTCCAGGTCGTCGAACCCAACTAAATCAGTGAGGTGTGCCTGCAGCTCGTCTTCAGGCTGCCCAGAAGACAAGACACTGACAATCTGAGTTTGGAAAACATCGGGAGACATGCCATTTTTGGCCGCAATGGAAGCACATTTGGAGGCAAGCCACTCTGCTCCAAAAGCACCAGCGGCCGCCGCGGATCCCTCATCAGCAAAGTCACTGCTGTAATAGTCGTACTCGTCCTCGTCAGAGATGAAGTCCCAAACATCGTGACCACTAGTCGTAGAAGAATATCCGCCAAAGTCGTCGTCGTCCAGATCAGCATCCGCCTTGACGTCGTTTTGAGGCAGCTTGAGATTAGCCAGGGCCGCCTGCATGGCAGCAAATTGCTGCCTCCACTCGGCCTCTGCGTTCATGAGGTCGGCTGAAGCCATTGTTGATCCGAGGTCTATTTTCTCAATGTTTGCAGTGAATCAGAAATCAAAAGAGCGCAACGCGAGCAAACGCAAAACAACGCAATCTAATGCTCGATTTTTCTTTTTTATTCTTCACTGCACCTCCCAACTTTTTTTAATTCTCACAGCACAGATAGATAGCTTGCAATCTGGATGACGCATCATGCACTAAGACCAAGACTAAGATCCTCACAATCAGTCATACACCGCCTGCCCCGCTACGGGGCGCAAAAATTGCCCCACTAATGCGCCTGAAGCCGCCCACCTCACAGCGCTTCAGTTGGGCCTATGCAGCGCTGAAATCTTGGTGGACTTAGCGGGGTTTCTACTGTTGGTAGGGGGAGCGCCTAAACTCCGTGGGGCAGATGATATGACTTGAGCCATCCCTGCGGAATGTGAAGCAGCAAGCCTTCCCAACCAGCATTTTGACTCTAACGGGCGTTTAGCGCACTTGAAACTCCGACTTGTGAAACACCACCTCGTTGAACATCGCCTTTGCACCCTTTTCCCGCCTCTTTGGGAAGCCTCCTTTCGTCTTTAATTCAACTACGCAGTCGCAGCGCTCGACTTTCCGCCTCGCTTTCAGGATTTCAAACGCCAAAATCGCTGTATAGTCGACCAAAAGCCCAGCAAACCTCGCCCAACATGAAGCTTCACTACATCGGCGTACGTCCCATCGATTCGCCCTGCTCCCCGCTTGTTCACCGAATCTGCGAGTCCTTATCGTTCCTTTGGCTAACTGGCTTTCCTCGATATAGATCCTTCGCAATGACAGCCAGCCCGCGCACGAGATCGTTGCAGAGAAGGAGCTGAGCGCATACTCGCGCTTCACTCGCACCAAGTTCGTTCCCTCTCGCAACAAAAGAGCCAGCAGGCCAACATGTGTTGCCTCCCAAAGGCGATCTTCCCTCGCATAACAACTACTAACGAGATGCTGCTCCGCCCTCTAGCTATGGAGAGTTCATGACCCTCTTCGCAAAGACCGTCGCCGAGCGCACTCGACCAGCCCAGCGACAAGACGTCGAAGAACAAGGTGCGAATCCAAAGCGCCTTCTCCCTTATCGAAGCCCAAAAGGGAGGGAGAAGGTAACCTACAGGTTCCCAAGAGGCTGACCAAGGTTGCTAGACTACACTTTCCATGCCTACGGCCGCACCGAGGGCGTCTGTGGCATCATCATCTCCGACCACCAATACCCCCCTATGGTCGCCCACCAGCTCCTCAGCAAAGTCGTCGACGAGTTCCTCGCCAAGCACCCGCGCTCCTCATGGGCCAACGGCGAGCCCGTCCTGCCCTTCCCCGAGCTGAAAGAATACCTCGCCAAGTACCAGGACCCCCAGCAGGCCGACAGCATCATGAAGATCCAGAAGGAGCTGGACGAGACCAAGATTGTGCTGCACAAGACCATCGAGAGCGTATTGCAGCGAGGAGAGAAGATTGACGATTTGGTGGCAAAGAGCGATGGCTTGAGCGCTCAGAGCAAGATGTTCTATCGTACGACAGCCCCCCCTTTACTTTTTTATACCCCCTTGTTTCATCCAGTGATTGGTTTGGTAAACTAACATGTCTAAACAGAGCAAGCGAAGAAGCAGAATTCCTGCTGCGTGTTGATGTAATTAGGTCGTTTCATTTGGCGTTGCCTGCGGTCATGTTTCAGCAACAAATGGGCTGTTTGTTTGAAAGATTGGTTATTATGAAGACAACACACTCGCACACATATATATATTAATACGTAACACATGGAAAAGACGAAGAATTTCACCATAATTTTACACACACTCACGCACACTTTTTTATAAAAATATCAATGATATTCTATTCAAATTTCCATAGACTGCTCGACACCGTCATGCAAATCCATGTTTTCACTTTATAATTTTATTTATCCGCCATCAAAGCTGGCCCCCGGGGCTATGCACTAACGCTAATAAATGAAGAAGGGAATGAGAAAGAGAAGAGAAGAAAAAATGTTAGCCTGGTATGAAAGAAGAAGAATGACACATGAAAAGAAAAAGTAAAAGTAAATGAGAGCACATGAATAGCTACACACGCCTAGTAGCTAAATCGTAATGGAAAAGGGTTTAAAAAAAATAGACAAGAATAGATCAGTCAGAAACGTAAAGGTCGTTCCGTCATGCGCCTTCGAGCACCACGCGTGAGCTCTTCCGATAACCCCCTGGCCCACGATTCGCCTCCTTAACCGGATGGATCAGCACTGGTGTAGCGGTCCTCGTCTCGGCAATTCGCTTGTTCTTGCTCTGGTTGATTTGGGCAGCTGCATCTGCCGCAGTCTCGCCAGGGTTCTTCCTTGAGGCAGAACGATTCAAAGGCACCAGCATTTTACGCTGCTGCCTTGAGACGCTAATCTGGCGTGCAATAGAGATTTCCACGGCTTCGTACAAAGCTTTCTCAACCTCTTCTTCATCTGCGTCGGTACGGATCGATGCTTTGGAGAGCTGATGCTGGTGTTGCTTCAATGGCACACTCTGCTGAGACGACGCTACTGGCTCGCGATTCGAGGGTGGTGGCGGCGGCGGTCCGGTCGGTTTCTTGAGGATGGATCGTGGCATTGGTGGTATAGGAATAGAAGCAGGAGATTCAGATGGCTGTTCAGCGACTTTTGGCATGTTGGGCTCTGATGGCGATTCTTTGCGGTGGAACTTGGAGACGAGGCGCTCGCGTCGCTCTGGCGTCATTTGAGCGTCTGTGGGTAAAGGCTCGTCGTGAGAGGGAGTAGAAACAGAGGTGGTCCTTTTTCTTGTTTCCGCTGGTCCTTTGAACATGGCTGGAGTCGGAAAGTTTACTACTGCAGGAGAGGTGTTGGATCGCGCGCGTGAGGAGAGCCTTGGAGGAGGAAGGCCATTGACGGGAGCTTGATTTTGAGGGAAGAGGGAAAATGAGGGTGAGCCGTTTGGTAAAGGTGAAGCTGATCTTCGCGGCACTATGATCTCGACAGGAATAGAGCCATCTTGGAAATCCTTGGCCGCTGGCAATTTTATCCTATCGAGTTTGACCTGTCGTCGGACGGGCAAGGTCGGTCTTTGTGCCTGCTGTGGTTGCAGTACGTCCTCTGATTGTTGTGACTCCTGGGGCTTCGGCTTCTCCGGCTCCCTTGATTGCTGTGGTTTGTGCGATGGCTGAGCCCGCTGTACTTTCTCGGGCTTCTGCGTCTCCTGTGACTTCTCAATGTGTTTCACCTGCGGTTGCGACCGCGACTCTTGTGACGACTGAGATTGCTGTGCTTGTTGAAGGAAATACTGATATTGCGGCTGCTGCTTCTGCAAAATGTTTCCAAACATGATACTGTAGCGCTCCATTTCTATAGTCGGAATCTCAACATTTAGAAGGGACTGTAGCTGTTTCGGATGGTGAACCTGAAATTGAGGCGGAACTGGGGGATTTCGTGTCGGCGCCGCCTGGTCTCGTTGGTTTGGCAATCCAGGGACATCTTCATTCTTTGCTAAGTTGGAGCGACTTCCAAGATCGAGGCTCTTTCCAGAATCCGCCCCTGGTGCTCGCGAAACCAGATTCTCCGTCGATTTGTCTGCAGGCTTCGATCTTTTTGATTTCGTCCTATTGAAAGGATTCCACCTTTTCGACATTGACCTTGACAATCCATTGGAATTAGAATTCGGCTCCGGCGCATGTCCCTCTGAGGTTACGGTCGTCAGCACTTGAGTCTGCCATAGTGACTCGACCGATCCAGGATGGTGGCTCGGGCTTCCAAGAGCCATCCCAATCGCAGTCGGCGTCTCGTCTCCGCTCGTCGTGGATGGTACCATCAGGGATGAAGTTGGAGTGTTTTGGGTGTTCGATGCTGGCGACGGTATTTCGCTTCGAATCGGGATATGGTATTGCTTGTAACTCCTTGTCTCCCAAGGTTTCGTGCTTGCAGAACGATTGCCAGATAACGGTGTCTTTGATTCTAAATTGATCTGATCGGTAGACCTGCTAAATCCCAACTGATCAACTTGTCTAAGCCGTCCGGCGGCAGAATTGGCATCCAGGCCAGGAGAAAGGTAAGGACTGTGTTCTTGGGAAGGGCTGGGAGCGCTCTCAGTCGTGACAGATCTAACAGACCGCGAGGACGATCGCGGTTTATGAGAGTACTTGTAATCCCTATCATCTGCCCATTTTTGCGGGCCCTCTTCTGATGCTGCATAACCTGGCGTACTACTGTGGGCAAGCTCATATTCGGAGAAATTTGGGTTGTGCATGGTTGCGCCAGCCCCTGTCCGTCCCTTGAACAGGCCCATCGTTCAGCAGCCGGGGCCAGACTCCGCGAGGACGACAACTGGCCTGGAAAGAGGTTGATCGGAAGAGAGCATGCGACGATTTTCCTTGTCGGCCCAGGCTATGGGGAGGAGACGTATGATAAGAGATGAGATAGTTTGCAATACCGATTTTAGCACCGTTCCAGTAGCGTGGAGGTAGCGGATCGGCAGGAAGACTGTGGCGTTTCGAAGAGTCAAGTGTAATATCAATCATCTTACTTGTACGGAGTACTTTCATCCACCTTTAAAGGACTTGCATCTTTAGCGGCGTTCTCTAGGGCACAAGAGCAAACACCATACGGAACGGAGCCATCTTCACCTGAGCGGCTTATTCGAGAACCCATGTTTACTTCAACACTGTCAGCGCAAAGACCCTAGACACCAGGGCAGAGCTTCATAACGTATGAGCACCCCGTATCGTGCTATTTGATGCGCGCCAAGGCGGCAGGCAAAGGACCTCACCGCCCCCGTGGAGGGAATCTTGAGGCGACCTGGTCATCGAAATGCGGTCCTTGAACCACGATCTCGGCCAGTAGCATTACGCGCGACACTTCTAGCAGCGCGGAGCTATGTTTGAGGTTGATGAGAGGGGTCGCAGTGTCCGGATGTTTAGGCGGCTTGATCCGCACCAGGATGGCTAGGCCAGGGCCAAACGAGGGACTAGCAAGGTTTGCCTGATTGGGCAAGGTAGAGAGCGAGAGTGTTGGATTCACAGGTGCCTGTGCTCCGTGCAAAGTACGAAGTAGTGCTCAAGATGGCATGTTGGACGATTCCAGGCAGTTGGGGAAATGACGAGTAGTATTATGGATGTGGATGGATGAAGCAGCGAATAAGCACTGCATGTTTTGCGTATCGATTGTACCTGTAGTTCGTTGTCACCGCTTTGGTGAATTTTGCCAGACTTGGCGGGTTTACCGCCTATCAAGCATTTATTTCGCGCGATCATGTCTCACATATAGAGGCGCACATTGTTCTGTACTCTCACACACTCGACGCACAACCATCCTTTATTAACAAACGCAAGCAGCGGCAAGAACCAGAACCAACTGCGGTACTGTTTGCTCAAACGGGCGTTCCAGAAGGCCACAAGGAATTATTCCAGCAAAGGCCGATCTGAGATCAAACCCGGTGGCACCACGGCCCCTTATAATTTTACATGGCGGGGTGCGACGCACTAAGCGCGACTCCTGAAGACATGCTGCGGCAGCCCTGTTGGCTGATGCTTCTGCTGTCTTACAAGCAGACGGAGTCGAGTTCTTACTCTGTACAAGTACGGAGCGCATGGGAAAAGGGCCATTTATGCGACGTTGCAGATTTCCAAGAAGCCTAAAGCAGACTAAGTGTCTCCGGTGAAGCTCGTTTATCGTAGCCACATTCGATGGCGAGAACCTCGGCGTTTTTTTTCGCTTGCACCCAAGACCGGAGATTTTCATCTTCAAGAGATCTCTTTTCGCCATTGCACAGCAACATCGGGGCATTTGGCCGGCTTGCGTGGCCGCTGCGGTCCCGGCGGTGCCTCTTCCTCCTTGCAATTTGCTGGCGACCTTGTCTGCGCTCTTTGCCAAGAGAGCACCCTCCACGTTTCACCTGCTCAGTGGACAATGCTGCCTTTCATCCTTTCATCCATTCTCTTACATACACCCCGTATACTGTAGAGTGCCCCGTAATTAGTAGTGCCTTACTAAAGATAGTATGGAGCATGTTGTGTTGTATAAAACGACTAACCACCACAGAGCATACGGCACCTAATGCAAGGCACCGTACATTAAGGTATTTTGTGCCACGGGAATGGAAGCCTCGTATGGCACGACACTAGTATGAGCGGGATGACGTAGTTGTCTCATGAAGGAGAGGTTAGGCTGTAATGGAGAAAAGACTCTTTTGATGGTCGTAGATGACTATCTACTCCGTACTTCAGCCATGATCAAGACGATGTGGAAACTATCAGCTGGGGGGGGGTTCTAGCCTCGAGACCAGCGTATCAGCAAGGAGAAGGAGGGAAGTACTCCGTACACGTCTTCGTTATTCTTACACCGCGCATTCTATAAAAAGGCACGCAAAGAGCGATCCATTTACTTGTGGCTATCCGCCCCCCAAAAACAAACAGCCTTCTGAGGCTGTTTTCGCTCAACGGATTTGGCAACTCACTGCCTGTCATTGTATCAGATAAAGAGTAAGCTACTCCATACAGTAGTATTTGGTAATAGTTATACTCTCTGGTCCCCTGTCCGCTTACACGTCAACTGCAAGAGTACTGCAATTTCGGGACGACATTCCGACTTGACACCTACACTTTTAAGCCCTACATCCTGCATCAAGCAATCGCCATCGCCATCAGCGGCACGATACCCTAGGGCGGTGGCGAGGTTACCTTGTGGGCGGCCCTAGCAATAAGATCTAACCAAGGGTACATCAGCGCTCTAAAGGCTTACATGCAGAGGAGAGACAATTTGTCCCAGAGAAGGCGGTTGAATTTTGCGGGAAATGTGACCAATGTAGAACGTAATCATATAAATATTCATGAGGGTATCACTTGGGTATAAATCAGCGTTTTCAATTGAGACGACGTTGTGTTGATGAAAGAGAAGGGAATAGAAGATGATAAGGCAACACTGAAGATAATAAGGAGAGCACGTTGTCATTGGCGGAGTGGAATTCATTTACAATGCGGAGATTGCGCCTCACCGATATGTCTGCTCACCGATATCGAAGAAGGAAATTGCCACTATTTGGTAATAGAAATCGACAGACGGAGTAATTTGCTACTATCCTCCTCTTGGAGAAGGAAATTGCCGTCAAATAGCATCATATTACAGCTGCCTTGACCCGTCCCACTTGCAGCTTGCTAACAGTATTGCAAAGTACAGACAACGGGGAAATGGGGCCCCGCTGACGGGAACAGCTCCAGTTTCATTTCACCCCATCTCTGGTCAGCTTGTCACTCAATTACATTCATGACTTTGTGGCAGATGAGTGCTGGGCACGTGTAGCGGTATGAGCGCATGCAAAGTACGATTGGAGCTTGGGGCTGACATGACTCTTTTGTCCCTCACACCGACAACGGGAACCACGGTTCATTCCACAGCCCTGGGAGAAGCTCGGTTAACTTTGTTACCCGTGCTCTTTGAGCTTGGCTGATGCGTCTGGAGTACCGAGCCATCGATGTAGAGATGACGTAGGTGCAAAGGCTGGGCGTCACATGTATCATTCTGGAGAATCGCGGTTTACATAGATAAGTCCATGTCCATGTACTCCGTAGGCGGATATTGGCTATTGTTTGTATAAGTGGACTATGTTATTAGACCGTGGAAGTAGTTGCCGAGACAGCGATTGTCTTTGCTAGGCTTTGAGAAAGGGACCCCCTTAAGTTGTAGCCTGGGTCAGAAGCTAAAGAGAATATTGCAGCCTTGAAATGAAAGAGGTTCAGCTGCCATTACAGGCATCTTTGCCCTGAACACCAAGGGCCGAACAAATTTGGAAGCCTATTTGGAAATGCAACCCAACCTACTACTACTACCAACAGTAGCATCAAGCTTCCCATAATTGACAGCCAAGCTAGTGCTGCCTCTGCTGAGATGACATGACAATAAGCAGGCACCCGAATCAACGTCAGGCACACATGCGAAGCCCTCCCGCCCCTTGCAATCTTGCCATCCGGTCCAGACTCCTATACCGGGCCTCCTATCTCGAGATACCCGGAGCTGCACCCGCCGGCCCAGCAGAATGGCGGTAGGCACCCTGTAGCGGGCCTGGTAGACCTTGATAGCACCATAGCTCCAGTCCTTAGCTATTGCTTGGTGGGGTGTGGCCAAGTGTCTCCTCTTCCCGTGAAAGGCCCGCGGCGGGGAACTTTGGGCGCGGATTGGTCAGTGACGTGGTTAGCGGTACCTCTGAGGTACTGGCAGCGCCAAGTACGTACTGGGGATACCTGTCGATGCACCGAACGAGGGGCACGAAGCAATCTTGCTCGACAATATCCACAGCCGCCCAAATAAACACCCACTCCGCCATTTTCCTTCTGCTGCGTCAACTCTTTCCGTCGCGGAAACTTTTGCCTCTTCATCTCCTCCATTTTCTCTTCTTCATCGCCTCTCGCCGCCTTTTTTCCATTCAACTTCCTCGTCTCTACACACCAGACTCCGTTCATCATGTCCTGGCAAGGTCAGCGCTCCTCTTCCCCTTATCCGTGGAATAACCCCACCTTGACCTCAAGGAGGAGGAAGAAAAAAAAATAACGGCTGCTAACATGGCTCATAACGATAGCTTTCGTCGATACTAGGTACTTTAGCTTTTCCGCGCTTCATCCGCTAATCGAACCATCGAATACTGACTGGGAGATTGCAGCTTGGTCGCTACCGGCCACATCACCAAGGGCGCCATCATCAGCGCGGCTGGCGACAGCGCCTGGGCTTCCTCTGCTGACCTGACGGTATTGTGTCCCTGCCCACTGCCCTGATATCTGGGGTGCCGAGACTTGCGGCGAAGCTGATGACGGAAACTACAGATCTCACCTGCCGAGATGAAGGTTATTGCCGATATCGTCGCCAAGAACCAAGCTGCCATCGACAAGGCATTTGCTGAGGGTCTTCACATCGGAGGACAGCGCTACGTCGTGGCCAGGGTTGATGACACCATCTACGCACGAGCTGTACGTCCAGAGATCATAATACCTATGTATACCGTAGATCAGGTCGTGCTAATGCAAGTTGTTAGGGCCGAGACGGTGTTGCCATTGCTCCTTCCAAACAAGCCATCGTCGTTGGCATCCACGGCGAAACCCAGGTTGCCGGAAACGCCACCTCGGTCGTCGTTGCTCTCGCTGAGCACCTCAAGGGCACGGGATACTAATCTGGACCAGTGGTGGATGAGCGTTAAACGGCATGAAAATGAAGGGCATCGAGCAGTCGTGCCAGGACAGTGTTGGATGATATAGGGGAAATGAGGAGTTTCCATGGGAATCTTTGCAACTTAACTGCCACATGCTGAGGGGATAGAGACATCTTCTCAACAGGAAAAAAAACACAATATTTCCAAGTCTCATCACAAAATGGCTCTGCAAATAACCAACTCGCGCCGCCTTTCACGTGCAACTTAAATTTCTCATCCTAAGCCGCTTCTAAGCAATCGCCCATGTTAGCTACCAGCTATTGCCAAGTTGTTCATATCATAAGCATCCCACTTAAGCCTAGGCCGATACATAGTATTCTACAATCCAGCAGTTGTTTTTACACCATTCAGACTCCCTGGAAGCCATAGTTCAGTTAACGCCAAAAACACCGACACCGCTGCTCACCCGAGCCAAGTTTTTACCAACCCGTGAGGATCCTAATATCGTCGTCACCTCTTTCTCGGATTCTTCAGCATTTCAACGTACAGCTAAATCATGACATAACAGCCGTGATCGCAGCGAACGAGCACGGACATCAGACGGGCAGCTCAGCATTGCGGCGCCCCAGGCCTATCCGATCTACAGCCATGCCAATGTAGGGTCCAATTACAGGCAAGCCTCGAGCGAATCCGGCAATCGTGCCCAAGAAATCACCAAACAATACGGCGATGCCGTACGCTTCTACTATGAACCCGATAAAGGTCCATTTTATCAGTATCAGCGTGAGGCCCGCGAAGAATGCGGCTGTGCCTTTTGCTTTCTGTTTCCTGGCGAAGAAGAGGAACGTCTTTTGGGGACCGATGATTATTGTCAAGCCGATGAGGAAGAGGATCTAGTCGTCACCAAGGGACATGTCAGCTCGGTCGTCGATTCGCAAGCGGGTAGAGAGAGGATCGTACATTTCCCATCGCAAGCCTGTAAAGAATAAGTCAGCTTGGATAAGCAACCAGAAGAACATCGCGTAAAGCGTTTGGTAAATGGAAAACTCACATGGCCCGATCAAAGAATAGCATCACTCCACCGACGAGGAAGAGACCACCTGAAATGAAGCGGTGCCGTTAGACCAAGCGCCCTTGTGCGTCGAAGCTTGTCATCAGGTCGCATACCTACCGCCAGAGCAGAAAACCACCCCAATCTCTATTACACGAGTCAGTATTTCATCTCATGGGCCAGGCCAACGGAGGTCGCGTGAGGTCCTTCCAAGGATACATACTTTGGTTATCCGACAGCCACATCGACATTTTGGCGAGCTGATAGTATTTCCCCTCCTTGTGAAACGAAATTCGATGAATGTATGTGACTGCTCAAGTCTCGCGACAAAATTTCCGGGTCGTAAAGGCAGTATAGATGGCACAAAGTGTGGTTCGTCGAAAGGATGAAGCCGAAGATCCAAATGCCGGACAAGGTACAAATTTACCCAGTTACCAGAAATTAGGAGATGAAGCTTCCCTTATCTTAGGAGGACACCATGGCGGAACGCGATTGGGGGGGTTGCGCTCACCTTATCGCGGATTAGGCTTAGCGCAAGGGTCTCGGAGACGGTACCTGCGCGGGCTGCCATTCGCGACGTCACCGTGTAAATGAGAGGGAGATGATGATGATGTGAGAGTTGGGGCTGCGTGATAGGAGGTTTTCATATTTGCCTTTGCGATTTATTATCTATTATGAGGATATGATATTAAAATTGTGTTTCCTTGAATCTTTATTGCCATCAATGCTCCGTTCTTCATCTCTAATGTCAAGATGCCCAGAGATACAATGTAGCTTCATGCATCAGATCGAGACTCTACGAGAGCACCAGATGAGTATTCACACAGATGAAGGAAATTTTGGGCAAATATCATACAAAATTGAAAAGAAAGAAGATCAAGCAATGGATACATTCACTTTCATCCTGTTGGGCATCGTCATCACTCAGTAGCTACCCGGTAGTACGGAGAATTGCAGCGTCGCGTCAAACATCCTAGTGAATATCTAGGCTTCTCCGATGATGCAGAGGTCAATATTATTGCTTAACGAGCTGGTCATGTGTGGCATAAAGTCTCTTTGAATCAATATGAACCCGTGTTTGGGATACTATTGAATCTGCCTATTGTGATTATTGACCGCCCTATACATCAGGACAATGGGGTTGCCCGACACAACTCCTGTAGATAGCCGTCACGCGGTCAAAGATTTATGCTCTTTCCCGTCGGTGAGGATAAGTAGAAGCTACCAAATTATGAGAGAAAACATGAAAGTGGCAATCTCATTGGTGTAATGGATCGGGAGTGTGCATGAGCTGCCAGCTTCCAGATGCAACTTGCCAGTCATGGACACCCACAGCATCAAGTGAATTAACGCAATATCAATGTCTGCCTAGTGTGGAATTCATCCCAAATTCACTCAGGCGTCACATTTAGAATAGCTATTCATCTGGAAATACGACTGATTGTTCACGTCAATATAATACCCCAGCGTTCCCTCCTGGGAAAACTTCACAATTACTTCATAGAATACAAACAACATCCACTGTCTATTGTTTTTATGGATATATCAAGACTTTGGCATCTGCAAATGGATTTAAGAGCTTGATCTCTCTCCATTCACACACGAAATGTAGGATTAACGCAAATACACTCACAAAAAGTTCGACATCCTTGAGCAACACCTACCCTTTTCATTACATTTTATCGACTGACCACTAGCTAGTGTTGTTTTTCGACACCTCTTTCATATTTACAAACGCTTGTATTCATGAGTCTCAAGTTGCAAAAGTCCATGATATCCACACTGAATGTGTCGATGGAAAGAAAGATTCACACTGAGCGCTCGTTCGCATGCCCAAGTCTGACTATTGCGAAAATCTGCGCCTGCTTTTCTTATCTTTTCATAACATGCGCGCCATTTCAGCAGCTCCCAAGTACATTGTACCAACAGCTTGGAAGCTTCGTATCCCTACCACAAATCACCTTTATCAATGGCCCCAACATAGCAGATTTCACGGGGAGCGTAATCATTGGATTTCTCGAGCAAGAGATGCCACACCGACATGGGGTACTCTGCGGCCCAGCGCCCCTTAGGCTAGTGTACGATGACTTCAGCCCGGCCCTTTCCTCGTATAGGGCACCATACTCCCTCACCACTATCCGGTGTTATATGAAGAGTCTCCGAAGTGGGAGCTCGGGGAGGCAATGAAGGGAGTCCGCGATTGGCTCAGAGACGGAAAGACAACCACCTCATTAGTGCTGAGAACATATTCGGATCAAGCAGATGAACGACTCTCATATGGCAGAAAAATCTATTGGAATACACCTCACAATTCAGCACTGTGCTGTCTCGACCTGGCTGACCATCTGGCAACGAGACTCAACGTTGCTACCATCGCACTTACAGAATAACTACAATTAACTTCAGAGTTCGAGGCAATACGAACCACAACCTTTGCTTGAGCAGATCGATGAGCATCAGGGGCTAAGCTATCCGCGAATCAACAACGGAAACGGCCGTCAGCGTCCGGAAACATTAGACTTGGCCCGAATTGAGGTTCGGACGATGGCCAGGAATAAAATGTTCTCACATATGAAGCTTACCAATGCGGTCTGATTGGCTGTCGGGTACCGATGATACAAGAAGAACCACACCCAACATTCACAACTTTGGGAATAACTTTTGCCCTTGAACCATCTTGAGAACAGGCATACTATTTCCCCCACTCCAAACATGGATTTCGCATCCTTGGTTAAATAACAAGCATAATCCGAGACCTGTCTCTTTATTTCGGACGGTGAAGAACTAGAGAAGCAAGGCCGGCCTCTATATTTCACGAGGTGGACCTTTCCGCGGCCTTTGAGGAATTACATATTCAAGGTCTCCATGGGAATCCGTTTTGCGCTGCGGAAAAAGACGTCAAATCGTTCCCAATGGAGCTCATTCAATAGAACTGGAAACTGGAAACAATTCCGACTCGACTTTCAACCACAGCTCACAGACTGTTTCGACATGAAGTGGTTATACTCTCTGATCCAATCCACGGCCGCCTTTTGTTACACTATTGTTTCTCCATCTCCTGGGCATGATTTCATCGGATGAGAGTGCTGCACCGCCATGCTCTCAAAGTGTGTTTGCGAAGCCCGCTGCTTGAGGTTATGGAACATTCCAATGAAGAATTCCAATCATTATCAACATCATTTATTTTCTTTCTTGTCTGATGCGGTTGAAACGGCAGGCCCATGTCTATGGAGCAAATTACGGCTTGGCAACATCTGCCAAGGACAACACGCTGCCAGACACTGCGCTCATACCGAACCCATCGACTCCTCGCACTTCTCTAAGGGACGTGAGGTGCCTGAGGTAGTCGGCATACACCATTCAAGATGCATTGCCCGATCTGCCGCGAATAGGCTGTTGGTGGCGCTTATATCGGGTTCTCGATGGACATGACGGGTTACGTATTAAGAGGGAGATTTTGTCGTGTAGAGCCAGAGGACATATCGACTTCAATTAAATAACTTCAACTTTGAAGGAAACCAGATGTTGGCTGGAAAAGCATGTTTATTCACGGAGCCTTCGGCGACAAAGGCTTCACGAAATATAGTTTTAGAGGGCCGCTTTACACGTCCACTCATCCACGAAGCCGAAGCAGTCAATTGCGACATACTTGGATCCCAAAAACAAATCTTACGTCTGCACAAGACTGGCTGTTTTGACCGCATGGAAGGACATTGATATACATGGTTGGCAGGAGGCAATATTCACACGAGCTGGAAATACGATGACAGCCGACTTTTTTGCATCTGTTGAAGACACATCTGTGTTATTCGGCTACGGAGGGGCGGGGTTGCGGATACATACCAAGGATCATTTTTCTCATATTCAGCACAAATGATAGATACCCTGACGGCCGGGATTCATAGATGTATTATTTTAGCGAGCTTTCTCATGACATCTCTAATACTACAATAATTACTTTTCAACCATAACTAGAATCTACTTCTTCACACAACAATTCCCATCCTTGACCACCTCATCTGCCAAACTCTTCATCTCGCAGCTCGAAGGCTCTGGCTCCAGCTCACCAAAGTCTTTGGCCAGAGCGTCGCATACAGCAGCTAAGCCAATGTCTTTATCTGAAAGGCCCTTTGGAACATGTGTCGTCCAGCGAATAAATGTTGTATTGTAGACCTATAAAGAATTAAATCAACCTTTATCTACTTTAAGAAGAATGCTGAATGTTGCAGAGCTTACATTAGACCACTCGGGATGGTGATTCCAAATCTTACACTGTAGTGAAACAGCCGTCATGAAATCCTATTCCACTGCTCAAAAACCGCGCCCTGTATTCCGTGCCCGTGAATAGAGTACATACCCACGTCTTCGCAAAGTTCTTAAACTTGAAACTCCGCTCCAACGCCTCCCCATCAGATGACAGCGTCCACCTCCCGCCATGTGATACAAGCAATTGCTCGAGCTTGGTGGGGGATTGGGAGGACATGAATCGAGGGTGTCTGATACTAGAGCTGGAAATAGAAATGTTCTTGTGAGGGGAGAGTAAAGAGGATATTCTTGCGCGGGACATGTTCTTTTTTTTTTTTTTTTAATAAAGTGGATGATGGGTGAGATTCTGACGTGGTTGTTTTCTTGATAGAAAATGTGAGTTTTGACATGGGGAGCTTGGTAACTGGAATTTGGATTAACTAATTCGCGGGCAATTTTCTAAGTTCACTCCAGGGTATCTCTCTAATAAAGGCTCACTCTACAATACGATCAACACTCGATTCGCAGGTTTACTTTTGACGTCTTTCAATTGGCTTTCCTTTAACTCCCTGAATACTATCCTTTACGGATAGTTGAAGGATTGATTAAATCCCCGCATCAAAATCCAAATGTCGGTATTCGGCGCCTGTACCCGCTCCACATCAGCTTCTAGTGAACGTCGCCTCAAAAGTCCTTTTGTAGGATTGCATTTAGCCAAGATCCCTTTTAGGTAAGTGCCTAAAATCGGATTTCCATGTCATTCGTGCCCTTTTATAGGATTTCCCAGCCACGCAATGCATGTTGTCCTGGGTTATGATAAAGTACCAAGGTAGAGCTATAAAGCGACGCCTTCCAACCCGTCGGAACCGCATGTACTCCGTAGTTTGCGTTTCTCTGTACTTGTTCGTATCGGCTGTTGTAACATTTCCCCCACCCAACATTGATATTCCATTGTTGAAATTCGGAATTGCTTGCAATCGATCTATTCAGCCGTCGACATGCGCGTTCCTATTCAGAGCCCTCTCCCCCCCTCACATATCGCGTCTGAGCCTCCAATCGAGGAAAGCGAGACAATTACCCTCATCCTAGCAACGTTGCTGATCCCCGGCCGCGGAGAGCCAATTCACAATGGAGTCCTGGCTATCAAGGGCGGCAAGATTGACTGGATCGGCTCCTATATCAGCATACCGCCCAAGTATAAGGGTATTTTGCTAACACATGTCCCTGTCTTGATGCCGGGCCTGTGGGACTGCCACGTCCACTTTGTCGGTCTAGATGTCATTGGCACTCTGGGAGGCACATACCTCCCAGGCTATAACGCCCTAGCTGGTGCCGTCACGGTAGAAGATCTGAAAACAACGCTGATGGCGGGCTACACGTCTGTGCGAGAGCTGGGAGGGTATGGAGGAGATCTCTGGCCTGCTGTGGAGAACGGCCCGTTGATTGGGCCCAACATCTACTCGGCAATTGCTCCGCTGTCCATCACGGGCGGCCATGGAGATGACCACTCAATGCCAATCAATACTGTGATAGATGCTATGAACTGTGGCGGCAGTCCCGTCGGTGTATGTGATGGTGTTGACGACTGTATCAAGACGGTTCGAAAAATGATAAGACGGGGCGCTCGGTGTATCAAAGTCTGCTCTAGCGGAGGTGTCGGAAGCCTCAACGATGACCCGGAGGATCGCCAATTTTCAGACGAAGAGCTCAAGGCCATGGTTGAGGAGGCAGCGCGAAGCCGACGAGCCGTGGCAGCTCATGCCATTGGCAAGGCAGGTATTCTCGCTGCGCTCCGAGCTGGTGTCAAGTCGATCGAGCATGGCATGTACATGGATGACGAGGTAATCGATCTCATGCTCGAGAAGGATGCTATTTTCGTCCCTACACAGCACATCGTCCGGATTCTGGCTCGAGATTATGGCGACCTGCTGCCTCCTCCAGTTAAGCGCAAGCTATTCACCATTATTGACAGGTCCAAAGAGTCGTATAAATTGGCCATTAGGAGAGGTGTCAAGATTGCTCTGGGAACCGACATGACCAGTAGCGCCAGATCTTCTGCCCTCTCGCACGGCAACAACGCACATGAACTGACGTATGCGGTAGAGTTGGGTATGACACCGCTTCAGGCCATCGAGTGCGCAACGGCCAACGGACCGGAGACACTGGGAGGAATGGCGCCCCTGAGTGGGCAGCTAAAGGTGGGATATGATGCCGATATAATTGCCGTTGCCAAGAATCCGCTCGACGATGTCCAGGTCTTGACGGACCCTAAAAACATAACGCACGTATGGAAGGGCGGCAAGTTGTTTAAGAACCAATCAAGGATACCAACACAAATACCCTTTTAGTTGTACTAGCAGTAACATCGCATGAGTTATCAATCTCTACTCCGTACTCCGTAAAGCAACTCTTGTCTTGTTACGCGTGCCATTTCTGGCAGGTGAGGACTTGTCGCCATGCCATTGGATGACAGAGCGCATGTCAAGTCTCGGAATGAGTTGCCAATGTGCCGGACATGGAAATCAAAGAATTCAAAGGCTTGACTAACCGAATAACCTGCAGAAAGGGTGGTTCGTGTGTGATTGCCTCGTATCATATATCAAGGATCCTCATCCAGATGCCCTGGATTGTGTTGTTAAATACTCCGTAAAAGCGTTAGGTAATACGCAAAGTGGCTGCGGTCTTTGCGGTCTTTGCAATTTGGTTAATAGCATCGCATATTGGGGATAATACGGCGGACTACCACGATTAGACATTCGCCGAGGAGGCTATTCCATATCGAGGCCAAGAGTTTTCCGAGAGAGATCCGGCAAAAACGGGACTTACCGAGGGACCAAGCCCGGAGATAGCAGTAGTAAGCTGGCGCGGTCCAACTTGTAAGTGGACTTTGGGGCCGTGGCTAGACGGTACTGGGGGGGCAGGGCCGGGTCGCACAGCATAATGCTACTATGTAATCAAAAGCCGAGCCAATACCCTCCAAGCTGTCTTGAGGGCTTACTGCTCCGTACTGACACACACACAGAGGCGGTACTACGAGTAAGATAGTATGGTTCATTACAATGTTCGGAGTGGCGGGCATTAGGAGATGTGCGAGAGATGCTACTTGCACACTTGAGTGAGATGTAACATGGGAATGGCACATGGATGGCTGCGCTCTTCACAACCGCACAAACAGGTACTTTTGTCCTATCCGGTAGAGCTCCTTGCGATAGGTTTGATTTTGGTGTGCCATTGCTAAGTCCTGGTACTATTAGGATCACAAGAGGAGAAGCCCTCGATCTGAATTGACGAAGCGTCGGCGAGTGACAGACAATCTCCCATGCTCATGACTCCATCCAGAGCTTGAAGTAGTAATCACGGTACCGACTGTGGCTAGCCGCTCTCGTACCAGGAATGGAGTCCCGCCGCAATGGCCGCAAGATTCGGAGTGTCAACTGTATTAGTGATCAAGGGCGCGTTTGTTTTGACTACGTCGAATTAGCACCAGTAGCCAATGGTAAGCCGTAAGGCAAGACGCAGTTTGACACGGCCCGCTGAAGGCTCTTTTACTCTCTCTTCTTGCTGCTCAACGAAAAGTGCGAGATGCCTTGCCTGGGTGCCAGAGCAGGGCCCCCGTCCGTAGGCAGACTGATGCTTCCCTTAGTCGGAAATAAGCTCCTCATTCCAGCTTGCATCCGCCATGCCAGTCGCGCGGGCCAAGTCATCACGTAACAGCGCAGAAAAGAAACAAGGGCCGTGGGATGTGAGCGAATCAGTGCGAATTACCATCAACCGGCCACCCTCCCGAGGAGAAGTCATGGGCTCGTATTGGTGGCGGCGAAGTATTGAAGAAGAGTCGGCAGAAGGCTATCAACAGTGCGAAAATTTGCAATGTATGCACGGCGTACTCGGCATCACATCGGCACTGTGATTTGTCCTCCGTACCAGGTACCTGTAGGCGCGCGGTCGCAGCAGAGCCGGTGGAGGTTTAGAGTACGAAAGGTGGAGCACCGTTTACCGCTTCCGGAATATTCAAGCGAGGCAAAAGCTTCCCATTTATCCGGCAGCCCAAGGGATTCCGCTCCTTATCAGACATGACTAATCAGGCTAAACCTGATGGAGACAATACTCAGCAGTGCTGACAAACCCGATTTTGACGTGATGCACCCGCAGTTGGCCCTAGTTTGGCTGCCGGCGGCTTGTTACGACGAGTTCCGTGGGTTTTCTGCGCCGAGGCGCCCGCAGGCGTGATAAAACAAACAAAGCAGAGACGCGGTTGGACACCCTCAAAACGACGTGGCTGTTTACCTGGTGCAGCGCCCTCTAAGGGAGGGGGAAGAGAGAGAGAGAGAGGAGAGAGGAGAGAGGCTCGGGGACGCGGCAGATGCTGAAGCCGTGGTTGTTTACCTTTCATATGCGTTGGTGTGAACTAGTACCTACTGCTCGTACCAGGTGGTACTTGTCTTGCTAGTGCCAGGTCTACCTACTACCTACTACTATATGCAGTAGTACTAGCAGGTACGGAGTACAGAAATGGGCACATGTTATGTACGGCTTACTTGTAAGTGCGGCAGAAGCACCATTACTATGGAGAGCCGTAATGCTACAGGGCCACAGCTGCGGACTACGGGCATGGAACGGAGTTCCGATAGGCAGGCATAGAAAGAGAGACAGCTGGCACGGCGAGGTAGGTACTAAGACTATACGGGCTGCAAAGTACCCCCTACCCAGGAACTACCAAAGGCATTGCATGTGGACGACTTTGGTAGCGTCAACGGGCAGCTCTTTTCGGAAGCAGCAAGGGTGCGCGGTATGTGTGCCGCCTGAGTAATCCTGCGGCAGCCGATGTACCCGCTGCTGTTCCGCGGTATGAGGCTCAAAGTCCCCGCAGGTACCTCCGTCTTCCTGTAGACTTGCAGCATCCTGCCTTGGCAGTTGAGCTCTGTGCCTGTGGTCGCACCGCCTAAGGTCGCTTGGCTTGGGAGACCCCGTCCTGGATGTCGGTTCTCCGGACATTTGATTCACTCGATATGAGTCTGTCCATCCACCCACAAATTTCTCTGCTTAGTCTCCCCAATTACCCAACCTTTCCGCCTCCCGGAATCCGATCAGTCATCAAACAAGCCCACCACAGGGGAGAACGCGGCCTGTGCGCCAGGCAGGGAAACAGCAGCAACACTCTAAAGCTAAAAAATAAGGGAAAAAATAAAGAAAAAGAGACCAAAAAGCAATACTGTACGGAGCACGGAGTACATGGCGCGGTGCTAGAACAACGCCAGCCACGCCATTTTCCGTGCGAATCCCGCCACGCCGCCGCGTTACATAATCCCGTCGCATCCAGCAGCCTTGGGACCGTCGAGCACCTTGGATTTTTCCCTGTTTCACGTCAGCAATTTTGCACCCCCTCCAGCGTGAGTAGTCATCAAAAAAACTGCAAAGCTCAACCCATTGCCAGCTACTCGAATCGCTCGCCGCTCTTAATTAAGCTGCGCACGCCTCGAGTCCCGGATGCTGAGTCAGAATCCTCGAGCAATGCAGCAGAGCTCTCCCGCCAACGGCGCAAATACGCAAGGTTAGTTTTTGTGCTGACTTTCTCATTTTCTTTTTCACTTCTTTCCATTTTCTGCTTTGCTCGAGTCGACTTGAGCTTTGCCTTGCCTCGTCTTGCCCTGCCTTTGCCCTGCCTGCCTCTGCCTGGCTGTGCTGTGCTTTTGCGTTGCTGCAGCTTTGCTCCCTCGAGCATCAGCATTGCCCTTGCTGCCTCCAGCATCGTCAGCTTCACCACCATCACAAATCCCACTGCCCTGTGCAACCTTGCCTCGGGCCTCTCTCTCCTGCTAGCAATACCGCCTGTGGAAGCTTAGTCTAGCTCTCTACTTGCCTGCTTGCTGCTGCACCACAATCCAATTTCCTCCAAGCTTCATCCAGATTATAAATTGTCATAAACGCCGGTTGGCGCGCGCCTCGGGACGCCGACGGTCCGTATACTCCTTAGCATTTCCCCCAAGGTCCTCTGCTTTTAGAAGCAGCAGCGGCATCAACAACACGGCAAACACCAGATTCCCTGACCTGTTTTCCCTTCCTTGTTCTCATTGGCACTCCATTGGAAACCACACGGCAACCCGACCTTGGCCTCCTTCTCAAATTCCCAACGTTGTTGTCGACCTCACTCTCCTTCTGAGATGCCCGCTCCTTGGCCTCGGCTAACATAAACTCTGCTCCCCCAAAACAGAACAGCACTTGCGCGCACAGCTTGAACTCCTCCAGAACCACGATTCCACTTCTTCGTCCGCCTCGCCTAACCCGAGCGCGCGCGATCATCGAGGCCCTCCGTCGCGGCCGCCGAATGGATACGACGTCCTGGCGCCCATCTCGCAAGACGTCGCCCGCCCTGTGCTCGCCAAGTTAGACGCTGAAGCGCACATTCATCCCGACCTTCGAGCTTCCGTCGGCCACGCGCCAGCTCCCAACATGATGCCCATGGTCCCTCCCACCGGGCACAGCCCTGGTACCGCCGGCCCTGGCCCTTCAGCCGTGCCGTTGGCCCCCGCGCCCCCTCAGCAAATGCTCGTGGACGATACCAATCCCTCCGACGGCAGGAAGGCGAAGCGCGAGCTGTCGCAGTCCAAGCGCGCCGCTCAGAACAGAGCAGCACAGGTGAGTTTGTCCTGTTCCCATCCTCGATTGCCCTGTTGTGGACATGGGGCCGCAGAGCGGTCGGTTGTCGCTGGGCAATGTCGCGTTGGTTAGCAAAAACATACCGCGCCGGCATCGTCCGGATTCATTGGCCGCTCTTGCGTTGGGCCATTGCGCCTTATCATCATGTCCTATTGGGGTCAGACTATCAACACGCGCATGTGTTTGACCTGAAACGCCCCGGATTCATGTCAATGGCGACAAAGCGCTGACTCGTCTTCTTCCCCGCAGAGAGCTTTTCGACAGCGCAAGGAGGGCTATATCAAGAAGCTCGAGCAGCAAGTTCGTGACCTGGCCGAGTTGGAGCACTCGTATAAGTCGATGCAATCCGAAAACTACGCGCTCCGGGAATACGTGATTCACCTACAGTCTCGACTGCTCGATACCCAAGGCGAATTCCCGCCGCCCCCTCCAAATGTGAACCTTTCGCAGCCTTCATCTGCTGGACCTCCTCCACCAAGTGTTCCCGATCAGCACCAACAGCATCCACACCAACACCAGCCGCCTCCGCCTCCTCAACAGCCTTCCAACAGCAGCAATTCCGGCGTTGGCACCCCTCTTGAGGCCGTGGCGCAGGCAGTCGCAGGCCTAGCTGCTCAGGAGCAAATGGTGGAGCGAGGGCAGACCTATCCCAGCCCGCCGTTCAAATCCGAACAGCAGGGCGAGCAGGATAACCACCCTCGCCCAACGACTGATGACTTGAACAGGCCATTGAACCCTGATGAACGGCCAAGCCAGCCTTGAGCCTGCTAGATCGTCGACAAAGGAGTTTTTTTTTCTTTATTTCCTTTCAAGAAGTTTTGGATGGCGTTGAGGGCTCTCATTGCGTTGTGTGTACGCGTGCAAATATAATCCAGACGCAGCTTCGTTTTATTTGCCTATTTTTATTTTCCCTTTTTTCTGTTTGTTTGTTAATCAATGGAAGGGGGTTTAAATCGATGGTGGGCGTTCCGGGGGAACCTCTTGTGTTAATTTGATTTTCAATCTTTTCATTTTCTATGTGTGTCCTCGATCCTCGTCCTGTGTCTGGATTATAGTGGGCAGGATATTGCGTCCTCTCAAGGCTGCGTGACCTGGTGCGGCTCTAGCAAGTTTATAACTCTTCTGTCTCTCTCTCTCTTCTCATTTTCTTCTTCCGCGCGTTGTTTGGCGGATTTTTCCTCGTGATATCAAAGGGATGGGTAGTCTATTTTTGAGTGGCTGAGAGCTTGTGGGTGGGTGGTGGGATGTGTTAGTGATGGCGCGTTGTGTGGCGGAAGTGCCGGATGTAGACGAGATTTCTTTTCTTAAAAAATAGGAGATGGCTTTTTTTATGAAGTGCGGTTTCTGATACATTCATACAAGCTGAAGTAGAAGTGGGCGACATTTGTGTGCGAGTTGGATTGTGTGCTTTGGTGATTTATACCTACGATACATTGGCAAGGAGAATTGGGTGACTAATGATATAACAGTTTGTGGTTTCTTTTTTTTTTTTTTTATTGCGCGTTGTGATGAGACGGTAAGTATTTGAAAGGAAAAAAACTACCCGAGTAATGAAAAAACAGCTACGAAGAGAGTACAATTTAATTGGGAACAATGAATAAATAGACGAAAAGAGACCCTCCTGCCCAAACAGTTTCACGCGTACGAGTTGCCCATATCGTGTTCCTGTGGTTTTCCCATACTGGTTAGCAAATGGCCATTCCATAACAAAATTGCTCGCAAAGATGGAATTAAAAAAAGGGGAAAGATCCAATATCAAACTCACCTTGATATACTCCGGTCCCTTTTCCTGGTACTCCTCCCGCGATATCGCCGCCGTCTTCCAAGCCGACGAGCCAACCCACCCAGCAGCGCCCTTCCAGGCGTCCAGCAGCGCGTCCTCGGCCCGACGCACGTGGAGAGGTGAATCGGCGGGCAGCAGGGCCCTCAGCCCGTCTCGTACGCGGTCGTCAAAGTTGCGGAACAGGGTGTTGCCGCCCGTGAGGAAAATATCCTTGAGGAAGTCGTCGCGGTTGGGCAGCCCTCCCAGGCGCTGCGTCAGGACGTCGCCAGCAATCTCGATGATGCCGGCCTGGTCGACGCCGGCAATGGAAGGGCGGAAGACGACCTCGGGCACGCGGATGCGCTCCACGTTGAGATGGATCTGGTGAATCTCTGCCTGGGAAGCCGGGTCGATGGGTCGAGGGCCACGGAGGAAAGCGTGGAGCAGAGACTTGGACCACACCGTCTGCGCCTCTTGGGTGTTCTCGTAAGTGAAGTTGGGATCGTACTTGAGCAGATCCTGCTCCAGCGTCTTCAAAGTCGATGCGAGATCCTCCTCCTCTTGTTCCTCGTCGCTGTTGTCTCCCACTGCAATCTGTCGATACACGCCCCAATCGTCGTCGTTGGCGCCAAAGTTGTCGTCGTCACCACCGCGCCGCCTCTTCTTCGTCGGGTTATCTGATGCGAGGTTGGCAATGCTCTTCATGCGAATCTGGGAGGCGAGGGATTTGCGGTTGCCCAGGTCTTGTTTCAGCCTGTCGCGCTCCTTGATCTTCTGAAGCGTGTCCTGCAGCGCCTGATGCTTCTCATCAAGCCACCCTTCCAGATCGTTCTCACGACGCTCTTGGTCCTGTCGTTCCTCTTCGGCAACGCGAGCCTTCTCGGCTTCCTTTTCGGCCTTGGCACGCGCCCGAGCTTCATGGTTAGATTTGAGAAGTCGCTGCTGGCGCTTCTGCTTCAGCTGTGCTTCATCCAGTTCCTCGTCGGGCACCTCCAAGAGATCGAAATTTGGCTGTTCCTGCTCTTCTTCGGGGTCGCCTCCAACATCCTTGGTACGGGCCTTCTTGATGGACTTCTCCAACTCCTTGATGATCTTCTCGAGTTGCGTCTCATCCTTAATATCGTGACTGTCGAGAAGGCGTCTCGTTTCTTTCTTCGTCTCATCGACTATTCGTCCCTGGAGATTCTTGTAGTATTCTAAATCCTGCTCCTTCTTAATGAGCTTCTCGAGTCTCATCTTGGCAGCCTGCTCTTGTAGCCTTCTTCCACTCTCCTTTTTGCGTTCTGCAATGCGGTCCAGCTCCTCCTGGCTCTTCTGCACGACGACATCCTCTGTATACGGATACTGGATGACAATATCCCGATCTTCCAGTCCTGTCCAGTCGAGATAGTCGCGAATTTCGCCATCGTAATCTTTAGAGACATAGAAATGATCCTGCACCATGTGCTCTGCTTGTGAAGAGTTCAGTTTACCGGTAAAGGCAGGGTACTTCAACCGAATCAGCTTCAGCAGATACTCGGCATTATGATAGCCGCCCCAGTTCAGTCTCGTAGCCTGAGAAAGGACTGCTTTTGAATTATAGACTGGTATTATGTGGGTAGATGTATGGGAGGAAGACACAACCAGACCTGTCTTTCCCTTGTTATGCCGATACGAGAAGAGCGAGTCGATACCGTAGGCGAGGGACGGTGCACCGTAACATTCGAAGATGATCTCGGTCATGGCTGTACGCAAGTAAAATGTTAGCTGGTTGAGGTCTCGGGTCCAAGGTACATCTCCAAGCGCGGATTCAACTTGCATTTCCTTGAATAAGGCAGGTTTGCGACAGCTTCTGTCATCACAACCGGCACATCAATGGCGCCGCTGGCGTCGTTCATGCCCAGCTTCAGAAAGATATAATCCAAGACGTGCTCTGTCACATCCCAATTGCTTATGATGCCGGTGCCGGCTTCGAATGCGTTTCGGATATGGCCGCGCGCCGTTGTATCAGCATAGCAGTCTGAACCCGCAAAGGAGAAAGTCTTGCCGAGTTTTCGGTCGCGATACTTGGCCATGATGGGCGGTATGTTTAGACGGGGTGCGGACTCGAACGACCATCCTGCTCGAATGGCGGAGGATCCTGTAGACTGTTAGTCCCCCTTCCTTGCGCTTCCGGACCTGCGCAATCCTGAGCCTCATGTGTGGCAGCTCACCATTGTCTATCACGATGGCAGCATTGCCGGGCTGCTCCAAAGCTCTTTTCCGGCCATCCGTCTGGGGTTCAATGAACTTTTCAAACTTGGTCTCATTGACAGGAAATATTTTCGCCGGTGGATACGTCTTTTCTTGAGGCTGCTGCGGCACTCGCTCGTCGATCGCAGAGGGAGACATGATGTCGTATCAAAGGGAGTTTATCGCAGGGGAGTTGTGGGATGGACTCTCACAAAGTCGAAGAGGAGAGCATGTTGGGGGGGCGAGTTTCTAGTCGGCGTGGGCGAGGTTTGATGGATGGAGGCGGTGCGGCGATTCCCAATTGACGTGGCGCTCGGGGATTGTCAAATCGCTGCCGGGCTTGAAAAGGTTCAATGGGATAATCGCGAGGCTGCAAGGCTGATGACGGCGAAAGCATTGGCGTGGGTCCTTGCCGCTAAACGCAAGCGCGTCGACGTTTCTTGTGGTAGCTTCACGGCCCTTTGCTAGGGAACGCAGGTAGCGGTACATGATTCGAGGCACCGTGTATGCCATGATCCTCTTTACGCTCTCATGATATGTTGCTCTTTCTTGCTAGAATTTCCTAGGATTTACAAGATAAATTCTTTGATTTGCTAATTTTTCTTTGTTTTTATTTCAATTTATATGCGTTATACTTGATGGTATCTTGAATACAACCATGGTCTCTCTCTATACCTGATTACACAGCCAAGGCTCATATATTGACCCCAACTTTCCCTGCATCACCTCATGAGGGAGGCTTGAGGTTGTCCGTTGCTATAAATCGCAGTTAATACATGATAAAAAAAAATCATAAGATAACATGTTGAGATATCAAGCTCACCTTCTAGGTGGAAGAGAACATTGGATTGGTAGTTCTTGAACATCTGAGCGACGAGCTCCACGTTCATGTTTTGAACGTTTATCTCCTACACCGCGTTAGTAAACACTAGAGCAAAATGAGAACTTCCCTCTTTACCTGGAGGCTTCTATTCATCACAACAATCGCCTCGTTGAGCTTTTCCTGAGCCAATTAGCCAAAAGCCTGGTGTTAATGTGCGTATTCGATGGCCATACCACGTTTGTGATGATACGGGATAGCAGCAGGTTCTGCTGATGCTCGTGTGGGCTCTCCTGCATCTGAATTAGCAAATGCACGTTCAGTCATCTATAGGTGACCATATTGAGCTACCATGTTAACAAAGAATGCCGTTCGTAACGGCTTGTTGTTAGATAGAAGCGAGATGGAATAATAGCTGGGATGGAGGGGCTCTTGGTTTGGCGGTGGTCTCTGTCTCTGTACTTGAGAGTTGTACCATGCTCTCGGTGACCTCAGCGAATCATGACTAAGCATCGCAGCTAAAGCTAGGAGACTTTCATCTAGACGTGGTGGTCAGTCGATCCCTTGATTGAACTGCTTAATCATTTCTCCATCACCAACTTTACATCACCAAGTATTCCAAACAAAATCCCAATTCTCCTCTATACCGTTTCTGCTTCCGAATATATACCAGATCCTCCTGCACCATGGCCGCTCCCACAGAAGCGCAGCTCGCGCACATCCAACTGCTGGAGCAGCTCGACATCCACTCCATCCACAAGAACTTCCGCAACCCCAATTGGAAGCCCAACCAGCGACGAAACAAGAATCTCAAGGCCATTGTAGGCGACGCGTCAAAACGAGAGGCATCTGCTCTTGCGACACCCCAAGATGTCAGCGGCGATGCGACCCCGGCCGACGACGGCCTGTCGACCAGCGGCACCTCGACCCCGGCGACAAGCAACAATGGGAATCCGCCACCGAACCTTGCACAGGCCTCGCGTAGTCTGTCAAAGCTCGTTCTGGAGAAGACCTTGAAGCCGCCTGGAGGAGGAGCTGGAGGAGCAGTATCGGCCCCGAACGCGACGTATACAAATATCGAATCGGCTCCTTCATTAGCACACTCGAAGCACTACTGTGATATCACAGGTCTTCCGGCCCCCTACATGGATCCCAAGACCCGGCTACGGTATCACAACAAGGAGGTGTTTGGGTTGATCAGAACACTGCCCCAAAGCTCAGCGGAGCAATTCTTAGCTGCCCGCGGTGCGCATACGGTGCTGAAGTGAGCACAATTGAACGAGGACATGAGTTTGAAACAGCAGATTACAATTTCGAAGAGGGAAAAACGTTAAACACCAAGGAAGGGCATGCTGGAATCCATCACAACGGCGCATTATGTTTTTTTTTTGTAACACCGGCTCTAATCTGAAGGAGAAATGTTGGATCCACAAAGTCAAGCCTCAACTATGCACCTTTCGCCTTTCGGCAAGAGGCTGGCAAATGACGCTCCGGCTTAATCGGAATCGCGAGCTTGCTCTTTGCCCTGAACAAGTACCGAAAAACGTATAGAGAAACGTCTCAGTTGCCAGAGCTAGTAATATGGCAATGGCTGTCAGGGCATGTAATGGTAGATGAATAATACGAAAGCATTCAATGTTGAAAGTATGTTTAGTCGCTCGGTATTGGTCGTGCATTGGTTCAGATCTCCAATGTGAAAGAGTGCAGTCCGGCGTTTGAATCCAATGGGAAGAAGCAAGTCTGCCATGGCGAGACTGTTCCCGAATGCGACATCTAGCGCCTTGAATCAAAGGCCAGCTAATGGTCGAGCGGTTCAATCTCCATAGCAGATCGCTTCGCCATTCGATTCCATTTCGAGTATTGCTCTCTAGGACAGCGCGGAGCTGTTTGCGACGTTGATGAACAAACCAAAAAAGTTGAGACAGCAAATTGATACAAGCGAAATTTATTGTGAGGAAAATATTTGAGCGAGCTCCAGCTAGCTTACCTAATAAGTGGGTCACTGTCTATTGTCTTGACAGGTGTAATTGCGAAGTCTCACTTGCAATGCTCAAAGAGGACATTCAATTTCACCGATTTGATTTACGCGGCCGGTGAACGACAAAAGCAGTATTAACCATGGAACTGACGGTGAGCTGTATTAAGTATATGTCTAGGGTGCTCGCAAAGTACGTATATATACAAAACATTAAAGAAGTCATGCTCACGTCAATCCCTCCCCAACGCCGTTTGATGCCATTGCCGTCTCGGAGGCTGCCGCAGCTAGGCTATAGCTGAACTATTAATCTATTCCTTCTTTTTTTCTTCTTTTCTCATCATTGTACTTTTCAAATCGCGCCTCCATTTTTCGTTGTTCGGTTTGAAAATCGGATATTCGTCAAAGAGTACCCAGGTCTAAGTTTCAAGCAAGACAGTTTGATCTAGAGCTGTTTACTGAGCCTTCTTGGCCTTGATGGCGGCCAACTTCTTCTCACGGCGCTTCTTGTGGGCATCGGCACCGGCCTCAGTGTCGAGCATGTAGTCCCACCAGCGGAAGCTAGAAGCGTAGTTGCCAATGAACTTCTCGTGGTGCAGGTCGTGGTGGTCGGCACCGGCCCAGACAGGCAGGAAGTGGCGCAAGCTCCAAGGGAAATCGTAGCCACTGTGGGCATCGATGGCCTGGAGAAGACGGAGGGTGATCCAAACGTACATGGTAAGCAGGTGAAGCTTGCCAGTGAAGGCGAGAAGAAGGACGGGAGACCCGACGACACCAATACCAAGGAGAGCAATCTCAATGGGAGAAGCATACTCAGCAGCCAAGCCAAAGGGAGCGGAGTAGGTGTGGTGCATCTTGTGGATGCTCTTGTAGAGAGGACCGTAGTGCAGAGCGCGGTGGAACCAGTAGTGCCAAGTGTCCTCCATGATGAAGAGGATGGCGATCTGCCAAGCCATTGTGAAGAGAGAGGGGAAAGGAATGCCGTAGTCCATGCCGAAGTAGGTAGCGATGGGGTGGAAGAACCAGATCTGAGGCAATTCGGCGGTGAAGTGGCTGATGAGGACGATGACGGCGCAATCCCACTGCTCCTTGAGGGTGGGGATCTTCTGGTTCTGAATCTTGTACTTGTGGAAGTAGGGGATCTTGTCCATGATCATGAAGGGAATGCAGCGGCCGAAGTAAATGACTTCGTGCATGGCCAAGCTGAGGATTCCGGTCGCCAGAGTGTCATTCTGCATCCACAAGTACCAAGCCTAGAGAGACTGGAGTCAGTATTCGCAATTCTATAGGAATTCGGCGCGTGGGGAGGCAAGGGAAAAAAAAAAACGTACAGCCCAGAGGCGCTCAAAGTAGTTGAGTTGAACATTGTATTTGCCAACCTCTTCGAGGACATTGAGGTAGCCCTGCGTTTGATTCAACGCGCCGAATGTCGCGCTCCTGTGGAAAAGTTGCGGGTTAGAAAGTGCCCAATCAGTGTAAAAGAGCGTTGGGGGCCGTTGTACTCACGTCACGTCCATGATTGAGACCCAATTCTTGAGATGCTTGTACAGATTCCTTTCAAGCCTGCTGAGGGGATGAAGAAGAAGAAAATGCTCCTCAGAAGAAGGAGAGGAGGCAGGTGTAGATAAGGAGTTGAGCTTGAGAAGGACAAGTCTATTAGGGGACTCTTTGTGGGGGCGAGAAGGGAGATTTTTATCGTTGGATCCCAAAGTTGAAGACTTTAATTGGCCCTGCTAGCGGCTAGTCAGGAGATGGCTCTTGGTGCCCTCCGTGGCCAGAATAATAAAAAAATGGAGCTAAAGGCGCAATGAGCCCACAAGGAAGAAGAGATTCCGTTCTCTGGGGATGCGAATCGGAGCCACGACGGCCCGCGCAGCCTCGCAGGATTGCGAAGGCGTGATAGGCTGTGATGGCATCTGTTGGGCTGTGATAGGCTGGATCGGGCGGTGGCAGGCCCAGCTTGGTAGTAGCAGAGCGCGGGTTCGTGTTCCTGCATGTCCGCATTCGTATTCGTGTATGCCGGGGGCAAGACATTTTTTCTCAGCTATCGTAATAGTACTACTACCTCGCTCTCGCGGGTTTTCCCACACACACACACAAGCTGTGATCTGATCTGCTGTTTACTGACCCCATTTCTTTCCTCTGACCGCCACCACGTAGTTTTTCTCCTATGGCCTAGTAAGTGCGGCCGCCGCTCGGCATCTTCGAGACAAGCCCTGCGGCATAGTTTTCCAGAAGATGAAGCCGCCCGGCTGTGTCCTGCATGAAGTACTTTTCACATGTATTCTTTTTATTACAGGGCTGCTAATCTGGTCCGAGCACAGCACCACTTTGGGCAGCTTTTTATCGGATACCTGGTAGCAGATCTCGGAAGTGCTCCATTCCAGATAGCCTGATACTACTCCGTACTACTGCCATGTTGATGTTTATTATTGCTTCTTTATTGATGTTGTGCTGAATCTTGGTAGCTATGATCTCATCAAAGCCGCTTAGTTGTTCTTCCAATCATTTTTGGCCGCCACTGAATGGCTTAGTAGGGAATACTAAGTAGTCAGCTAGGAGCAACCTATGTACTTCAGGTAGGCAAATCAGTGACATCACAGCCAATTGCAGCCTATCGAAGCTCTGTAAAATACAACAACTGTGCTCAGCCATTTTCCTCAAGCTTACTACCCTCCATCATCTTCAAATCTTTACACTAGCTTCATCTTTCCCCCTATTTCGTTGCATGAGGTGAGCTGTTTGTTCGCTCCGAGTACGAGCCATCCAAACCGTCTTTGCACGAATTACCCCAAGGCATTTCCATATTCTGGAGCCCAGCCAAAAAAAAATTCAAAATCGGGCACAAACTGCCCCACGCCGGGACCACCGCCTCTCATCTGATAGCAAACGCAGCAGAAATCGAATGGATCGATAATACTAGCCGCGCCCACCTGTTTGCCCTCTGCCCCTTCGGCCTGCTCTATTCCCGGACGCTGCTTGTGGTGTGATGGTCTGACTATCGGCCTACCTGTCCAAGCACCTCCAGAATCGACTCCACCCGCAACCTAGTCGAGCTCCAGCCGAGATCGATGCAGATTCAGCAAGGTTCTGACACCAGCACGGTGGTTAATCTAGCCCTGGTCGACACAGCCGGACCGTTCGCTTGTCTAATCGTTTCATCGGCTCATACAATTTTAAGCCATGTCGCTTGTCGCCGAGTGAGTTTCCGCTTCCCTGACCTGCTTGCTAGCCCCTCCAATAGGCATCTACAGCTGTCTGTAAGTGTCGTGCTTCTTTCTCTGTGTGCTGATTCGGTATTTTCTACGGCAGCCAAGTGCGGCGGCTGGATGCGTACCTCGACCGTCTCCCTGTCCTGTCCGAGGAGGCATCTGAAGATGGAGTCTCAGAGGCTGGACACCCCTTCGCAGTTACAGAGGTGCTGGACGTACCACGCCTGGACCGTCTGCTGCACATCATTCGTTCGCTGAGCACCACCTCCTCCTCGCAGCCGCTACTCTCTCTCCAACGAGTCAAAGTCCTCCTCGACGAATCCGGCATTCCTGCGATAGCGGATCGCGTCGATGGCACCGCGGCCGGAGCCCACGCACAAGCCAAGACGCCGTATGAAAACGAAATCGAGTGGCTCCTAGTCTCCAAAGCGACAGTCCAAGTCTATGGAGCTATTCTCAACACACTGGTTGATCGCATCATTCCCCTGAGCGATGATATGTGGTATTGGGATGGAGTCTTGAGCTCTTATAGTCACAGCAGCATATACACGATACAGACGTCACCTCTGCGGCTATGGGCGTGGTCGCACGACATATACCAAGCCAGCCGGTCACGGCTGCGCTCTTTGTCTGCGGCGGAGGCTTCTGCTGAGCTTGTCGAGTCTACACGGTCCACCATGTCACAGCCATGGAGCAGATTCTACGGCGTTGTTCGAGAGAGCATTCGGGAGCACTCGTTTGCCAACATTCAACGAAAGGTACTTTCACCTGTTGCTCTATGTCGAGCCGAGGCAAGGCGGAAACAGGCACATCTAAGAAAGCTGAGAGAAATGACGGCCAGTGGGCTGGGCGTGCTCATGGATGAAGGTCTCCAGCTGGGGCACGATGATGAGAGAGCTGGAGTACAGGACCATGAAGACCTCAAGGGCGTTGTCGAGCGCAGTGTTGCATTGATGGACATGGTTCTTAAAGAAGCATGCACCTTGGAAACCAACATTCATGATTTTGAAGAAAAGGTGTTTGCGGGCGTCGAAGAAGATGCCGAGCTGTCTGTGCATGTTGAAGAGGACATGACTCCGTATCGCCCTAGTACACTAGCTCGCCGCCTGCTTCAAATCATTGACAAGACACTCCCCCAACATATCAACGCTATGCAGACTCTCGCAAATGACAATGGCCGGCCCCCGGCCATTGTCCGGTACTGGCTGCCGGCTCTCATCGGCATAACCTCTTCTACAACTATCCTAAAGATATTAGTCAACCGCAAGGCAGACATCGTAAACTGGATCACGGATTTTGGAAGCACATTGCGAGACTTTTGGCTCAACTGGGTTGTTGAACCAACCGAAAAGGTCATCAAGACGATCCGACATGACGAGACCAGTGAGATTGCCATCATGAGCAGAGACAGCCTCAAGGCTGATCGCGAGAGCCTGGAACGAATGGTTGTGGATTTTGCCACGGACAAGCCGCATTTTGCCGTCGGCGGAGCTTCCATCACTGAGGCTCAAATTGCTGATATTCGCTCCAAAGTCGCCGAAGGTGATGTAACCCCCGTCTTGCGAGCGTATGAACAAGATCTGAGAAGCCCCTTTGTTGGTGCTGTCCGAGGCGATCTTGTTCGATCCCTCCTCATCCAAGTTCAGAAGACAAAGGTTGATCTCGAAGTGGCCATGACGGGTATTGACTCGCTCCTCAAGAGCCAAGAGCTGGTCTTTGGCTTTGTAGGTCTCACCCCTGGCGTTTTCGTTTCGATTGGCGTCTTTCAGTATCTGCGTAGCATCTTTGGTGGCCGATCTGGACGGCGCCACTCTAAAACCTCTGGCAAAGCCATCCGCATCCTTCGAAACATTGACCGCATCCTCTCTGAGGCGAGGCCCACGGAGAACAACGTCCTGTCATACAAGGATCACGGCCTTTTGCTGTGCGAAGTTCATTTGCTCCGTAACCTAGCCGGCAGTCTGATGCCGGATAACCTGCAGAAGGAGTTTTTGGAAGATCTAGATGACCTGGCGAATGTCAAAGGCGTACACATTCAGGCAAAGGCTCTGGAGAGGATCCGCTGGGCATATGCTAGGTGGCTTAGGTAGAGTGGAGAGTATGTAACTGTATATGTACGTTAAAGAAACGTTTTAACTCTTAAACACTACTACGTCATGAGATAGACAGTAATCCTATGATTCCTCATCTTGGATATTTCAACCTCATAAATTCTCACCTTATGTTGTGAACATTGCGTTATTCTCCCTTTATATAATCAAGGCTATTTTATTTCTCCATAGGCTTCGCTAATGCTCACGGAGCGCATTGCGTATCGTGTACGGCACATCTTCATTCATTGGGACTAACCTGGATGTGGGCTAGTATTCACTCTTTCTTGGCCGCGCCTCCATTTTTGAGTGATTCTCCCGGAACTGCCCCTCCCGAAAGTCGGAGCACCGGTGACGCATTGCAGCGAAAAAAACTTTCAGAAAGCTCCCAATTCTTGAAGCTAACTTCTCGAGGTAAACTTCTCGGGGCATCTCCTAACATGCTCCATTTGTCGACAATCAATCATCACTCTTCCTAGCTCTTCCTTTGCTTTCTTGGTTATCTCATATAGATTGTCAAGCAATAATTGCCGCCACTATGGTCGAGCTACCTGATCCTACTGCGGATCTCGATTGGAGTGGCTACATTGGCGCAATCCACGAGCACTTTCACAAGAATGCTCTCGCGCACCCTTCACGGACCTGTGTTACGGAGACCAAGAGCTCTACGTAAGGCAATTGCCTTGTCAAAGCTGAGCCCTCCAGATCCAGCTGCTGACTTCCATTTAGCTCGCCGACGAGAAGCTTCGACTATCGGCAAATATCAGAGGCTGCCAACACAATTTCCCACCATCTGCACGATGCTGGCATCACCAATGGAGATGTGGTCATGATCTTTGCGAACAGAACCGTGGAGTTGATCTGTGCGTTTATGGGAGTTTTGGTACGGTCTACTCTATCCGCTTCAATTGCACTTGACTGACCAACATTTCCAGGCCGCCGGAGCTACAGTCACAGTCCTCGACCCGATGTACCCACCGCAAAGGCAGCAGAGTAGGCGTACCCTATCCCATTCTTGCTGAAGCAGTTCAACTAACAGGGAATAGTCTACCTCGAGTCGGCTCAGCCCAAGGCCATGATTTCGATCGGCAAGACCATCGACGAAAATGGGTTCGTGTGTTCTTTGCTTGTGTTGTCGCAAACAGGCCCAGCTTCCTCTCCCACCAACCACCACCACCACTACCTCCGGCAGCCACCATTACATCACAACACTTCCACTTGCTAATCTGTCATCTCTAGCCCTCTTGCTCCCCTCGTACAGAAGTATGTCGACGAAGAACTATCTCTCAAGACCCAGATTCCCGAGCTCCGAATGAGTGACGACGGCATCCTCTTTGGCGGAAAGAAGGATGGCGTGGATATCTTCGACAGGGTGCGCTCCAAGGCCTCATCACCCCCCGACGTTCTTGTCGGCCCAGACTCTATCAGTGTCATGTCCTTCACTTCAGGATCAGAGGGAAGGCCCAAGTGCGTGTTGGGACGTCATTACAGCTTGGCAAAGTACTTTCCCTGGATGGCGGAGCGCTTCAACCTCTCAGCAGATTCGAAGTTCGCTTGCCTTAGCGGGATTGCTCATGATCCCATCCAACGAGGTAAGACATGTTAGTATCATAATGTTCCTACTTTAGCTGACGTCTTTCCATACATTTTCACGCCGCTTTTCTTGGGGGCACAGCTCGTAGTGCCGGCTAAGGAGGACATCGCCCACGAGAAGCTGAGCGAATGGATGCGAGAATGGTCACCCACCGTCACGCACTTAACTCCTGCAATGGGCAATTTGCTCGTGGCAGCATCTAGCGCCAAGTTTCCCGCTCTGCGACACGTCTTCTTTGTTGGCGATGTTCTGACCACTCGCGATTGCAAGGCCCTTCGGCAATTGGCCCCAGCATGCCGTATCGTGAATATGTACGGAACCACCGAGACAAGTGAGTACACTTGAATCAACTCTGGAAACGAGGATATCTAACAATTATGCCGTAGGTCGAGCGGTCTCCTACTTTGAAATTCCTTCCGCCGAAGAGGACCCCGCCGCTCTCGACTCGCTGGGGGACACCGTCCCCGCAGGATGGGGGATGCAGAACGTCCAGATCCTTGTTGTATCTCAGAAGGATCACACTAAGTTGTGCGGCGTTGGAGAAGTTGGCGAGCTGATGATAAGAGCAGCCGGACTTTCAGCCGGTTACCTCAACGACCCTGAGAAGAACAAGGAGAAATTTGTCGACAACTGGTTTGTCGATAACAAGAAGTGGGTAGAGGCTGATAAGGCCAAGGATAAGGGTGAGCCGTGGCGCGCCTACTATAACGGACCTCATGACAAGCTCTATAAGACGGGAGACCTTGGCCAGTATCTTCCCTCGGGAGCCGTGCGCGTATCTGGCCGAATTGACTCTCAGGTCAAGATTCGCGGTTTCCGGATTGAGCTTAACGAGATTGATGCCAATTTAAGTAGCAGCCCTTTTGTACAAGACTGCAAGACGCTTGTCAGGAGAAACGCCCATGAGGAGCCCAAGCTTGTTAGCTATATTGTTCCTGATCTTGCTGAGTGGAAGCGCTGGCTGGAAGCTAATAATCAAGAAGATATCAAGGACGAGGGTATTGAGATGGGACCTGCCGTTGTTTACCTCAAGAGGTTTCGCGCCCTTCAAGCGGTTATTCGTAACCACCTTAAGGATCGTCTAGCGTCTCACTCGATACCCTCAGTCTTTATTATGCTACAGAAGCTCCCACTTAACCCGAACGGCAAGGTTGATTCCCCGAATTTGCCCTTCCCTGATGCGGCACAAATAATGGAAGAGGCCTCGGAAGAGGATCTCAAGAGCTGGGAGGCCCTATCTGAGACGGAAAAGGCCGTCGCCTCACTCTGGTCAACTCTTGTCCCAGGTCTAAATGCCAAGACCCTCAGGTATGTGATTGATGAAAGTAGTCAACGCTTTGCGGATAAACAGAAAGCTGATCCAATCCTAGGCCCGACTCAGACTTTTTCGACTGCGGTGGGCACAGCTTACTCGCCCAGCAAATGTTGCTGTCTCTTCGAAAGGAGCTGAACGCGGATGTTCTTATTGGCGATCTTTATCATAATCCGTCTCTGCGGGGTCTGAGCAGTCAGGTTGACCGTCTACGCAGTGGTCAGGCTGTCGAAGAAAACAAGGAAACCGAATCAGCCTATGGTAAATCATTGGATGAGTTGGTGAAGACCTTGGACGCAAAGTACCAGACGGCGGATCCAGATGCCCTGAGCCCGTCAAGCGGTGCCACGTTCTTCCTCACTGGTGCCACAGGCTTCTTAGGCGCGTACCTAGTCAAGGATATCTTGGAGAGGGAGAACACCAAGCTTATCGCGCACATCCGTGGAGCGAAGGATGTCGCTTTTGCTAAGGAGCGCTTGGCAAGGTCCCTCAAGGGCTATCTATTGTGGCAGGACTCGTGGGAGGATAGAATCTCGTGTGTTCTTGGCGATCTATCCAAGCCTCGCCTTGGCCTTGATGATGCCAGCTGGAAGCACGTCGCTGAGACAGCGGATGTTGTAGTCCATAATGGTGCTTATGTCCACTGGATTGCCCGATATGAGCAGATGATGCGCAGTAACGTACTCTCTGTTATTGATGCAATGAAGCTCTGTAATGAGGGCAAGGCTAAGCTTTTCTCCTTTGTTTCATCGACTTCGACTCTAGACACCGACCACTACTATAACCTCTCAAGGGACCAGGTCGCTATTGGTCGCGGCGCTGTGCTTGAGGCAGACGATATGGAGGGCAGCCGTTATGGTCTTGGCACTGGTTACGGCCAAACCAAGTGGGTTTCTGAACAGCTGGCTCGCGAGGCTGGCAAGCGTGGTCTCCGTGGTTCTGTTGTTCGACCTGGGTACATTCTCGGCGGCCGCAATGGTGTTTCCAACACGGATGATTTCTTGATCAGGCTCTGCAAGGGCTGTGTCCAGTTGGGCGCTAGGCCGCGTATCATCAATACTGTCAACGCCATCCCGGTGGATCACGTTGCCAAGGTCGTCATTGCCTCGGCCCTGAACCCTACGCTGCCTGGAGTGAATGTCTGTCACGTCACTGCACACCCGAGACTGCGCATGAGCGAGTTCCTCTCAGCGCTAAGCTACTATGGCTACGAAGTTCCTGAAGTTGACTACGACGAGTGGAAGACGCAGCTCGAGGAGTTTGTCTCAGCTGGTTCGGTTGAGAAGGACCAGGAGCAGAGTGCGCTCATGCCGTTATTCCACATGGCCACGTCTGACCTGCCCTCAACAACGCGCGCCCCTGAGCTAGACGATAGGAACGCTGTAGCTGTCCTCAAGGCCGACGCTGATCGCTGGACGGGCGTTGATGACAGCGCTGGCGAGGGCGTTACGCGCGAGGATATTGGAAGGTATCTGAGATTTTTGGCAACGACCAAGTTTCTACCTTGGCCGACCAGCCGCGGACGCGAACTGCCGCCTATTTCAGCGGATGTTGCGCAGGCTCAAGCACAATGGGGAGTGGGTGGTCGTGGTGGCGCTACTTCATAATGCTCCCCGCGCTGGATGTGATGATGCTAGATGGACGTTGAAACTCAAAAAAAAAAACCCCGTCAGAGGGAGGCGTATGCAAAAAGTCATATTTTTTATCGGGATATAGGATTTATAGGGGTCAAACAACTCGAGAATACATTGGCGATCAAGCCAACATGCTCCTTGTTGATTCTCTAATTTTGGCAGCTTACGTGTAACAGTGCTCTTGACTGAGCTGTGATGCTGCGATTATTACAAGAAGCATGAGACTGCCCAAAGTAGGTAGGGCCAGTTAATATGAAGGACAAGTCTTGAGTAAAAGCACACTTGTGCTTGTAATAGCACCTACTCTCAATTGCCATTGCTGGGTCTGCTTTCTTAGTCACCTGCCTCCAATGTCCTAGCTCGGTGGCTTTACAGTATCTAGGTAGGTTAGCGAAGTGATTGTGGTTGAAGGAAATAAGAGAAGAGAGAGGGAGGAAGAGAAGGGGAGAGAGGCCTTATACATGTTCCATTTACGCAGGATGCCGGCTATATTAATCTTGGTGTAGTCGGCATAGTCTGATTTGAGGAAGTGAACCTCCTTCCACTGCTCACAAAGGGCGTTAAGGGGGGCAGGCTTCTTCTTAACTCGATTCTGAGACTCATGCTGGGCGAAGCGCTTAATGGAGTCTGCGTGGTGATTGCTGTACGCTGTACCCATCCACATCACGGCGAGAGCTGAGAGGCGACGCAAGAAAAATGGCTCCAGAGAATGGAATGGCGTCACCGACGGAGGTGATTAGACCCTTGGTAGAAGATGAAGAAGAATCAAAAAAATACAAGGCAGCAGCAAGGCTGCCAATTTGATGACTTTGCCCTTGGCTAAGATGGCCAGAATTTGCCCTAGGTATCTAATTTCCGAGTCTATGGTGTTATTCTGGTGTAAATTCCGTGTCTATATCGCCGATATTGCTCAGCCAACTCATGATAATTATTCTCATCCGGCCATCCATAACGCCCATTATCCATATCAAATGCTCATTACAATCTATAATAGAAGAGATACTATGCCGAATATGTATCCCGATGATTTTGTGCCCTTTTTGCATCCTTTTATCTAATATCCAATTCTATTTACATGATTAAGAAACTTCAAAGTGAAGAAAAATATGCCGCTTATACTTTTTCGCTGTCGGTGGCAGGTTCCTCTTTCTCGCGGAGGTCCTTGAGGCACGGGGCAAAGAACATTTCGCCGGTGATGACGAGCTGTATAGTCCGTAGACTGACGAGGATCCAGAGGAGGAGGACGGAGAGGGAGAGGATCTAGGTTCATTGGAGTTAGAGATGCTGTGTGAAACTTGGATATCCAGATGCAAGGTTGAAAAAAGGAAAGCTTACCATGGTTATGTATTTGTAAAACTCGCTGCCCAGATTCTGCCACAGGGCGCTGGTGCAAGTCGTCCACACGCCCAGCGGGAAAGTGAATCCCCACCAGCCCATGTTGAAGGGAAATGAGCGAGTCGTTCGCAAGCTGATGAGGGCGAAGCAGACCCAGGCGAGGGCGAACCCCCACATGACGATGCCGAAGAAGATGCCGATAAAGTAGAGGAACTCGGCGCCGCGGACCGGGTCGACGCCGGCGACGTGGAACATCTCCGTCTGGGGGATGACCTTGAGGGCGACCCTGCCGAGCTGTTGGATGCCGAAGCCGCCCTGGCCGAGGGGTCCAACGGGCAGGAAGACGGAGACGATGACCTCACGCGGAGGCAGAGCGTGGATGGTCAGGCGGTGGAAGTAGAGGGCCATGACGCATCCGGAGAGCGCCTGACCGATGCCCCAGAGGGTGTAGGAGACGATGAGGGTGGCGTAGGCGTGGCTGACGGAAGGGAGGACTTCGGCCACGATGCCGCCGGTGGCCGCGGCGACGACGGCCGGGACAATGGGGAGGAGGAGCGTGGCGGAGGTCTTGTTGAGGTCTGGCCGGTGGCGGTGCATGACGATGAAGGGCATGGAGATGCAGGTTGCCATTGAGATGAGAACGTCGATCCACCAGAAGGCCCAGGCGAGGTAGATGAGCCAGGGGCCCCATTGGGCGCAGGCGAAGATCATCATGTTAATGATTGCTGGGGGGGAAGATGTCATGTTAGTTTGCTATATCGGATCAAGGATCATAAAAAGGGAACAAGACTTACTTGCAAAGCCCATGGGGAAGCATCCCAGAAACAAGGACTGCGCCGGGTGAGAAATCATGGCGACCCATATCCCAGGATACAGCGTATATCGCAGGATGGAGATGATGAGGAAGATGGAGAAGAGCAGGATGTTGAGGCAGAAGAAGATGTACGAAATGACATGTAGCCAGTATCCGTTCCAGGGGAGGTTATGCAGGAGAATGGAGACGATGCCTGTGCCCATGTTTACGGCGAACCACCTTTATTGTTTATATCGTGTTAGTTGAATTCATTCTTCTCCTTTCTTGCTTGGGATATAATCATGTGATGGTTTCATAGGTGAGGCTTACGATGGGGTGAAGTTGCGGACGATTTTCCGCCAGCCACGGCTGTTCTTGCAGGGTCTTGATGAGCATGGGGCATTGTTGTTGTTATTGCCATTAGTATTATTATTGTTGTTGCTGTTGTCGTTGTTATCATTTTCTTGTGGTTGTGGCGGCTTGTCGGACAAGACCTGGCCATCCGTGGTGGGAATGGCCGGTCTGGCTGTTGTTGTCGCCATGATGAAGTAGAATCCTCAAAAGAGGTTAAAAAAGGGCGGTTTGAAACAACAAAAGCTTCTACAATAAAAAGCAAATACTCAAGTGCTGCTCAATAAAGGCTGGGAAATCTGGGGAAGCTTGGTAGCCCGCCTTTTATATATCGTGGAATTGGCGATGGCCCGTTGTCCTGAGTCAGCTCCCTGTGCTTCGGGATTCGGGCACCTGAAGCTTGTTTTTGCGTAGTTTGGTTTTTAAGCCACTAACGGCGCTGAGCGAGCAGGTGGAGGCCTGTGATGCAACGCCGCGGATAGACTGAGCCGGGCAAAAAAAGGGCTTCTTTGGCTGCAAGGGATGTGATAGGTGACTTGGCTAGCCGGGTTGCCGACTTTTGTGGTGGAGAGTTGATGTCAGCCTTATTCGGCAGTTGAAACGTCCTTGTGTCGTGAGTGAAGAATGGATGGATGGATGGATGGCTTCGTTTTCGGAGGCAAATGAGGCTGGTTTTAAAGTCGAGTCACCTAAGGCAAAATATTTTTTTCTCTTACTATTAACAATTGCTAACAGAGCACTTCCGCGGCCCCCTTAGCCGGACGATGCACTGGCTCCCGACCGATCCCAGAGCCTGTTTTTTTTTCCGGCTACGTCCAGTTTCTTTCCGCGATGAAAAAAACATTGGTATCCACCAATATGGAATTCTAGAAGAACTAGCCGCATATTTTTTCTATTGTTACGCACAGCCCCTCTGACGTATGATTCACCAGTTCGCCGTTTTGCGGTCCCAAATCTGGGGAAAGTTCGGCATCGGGGCCTGACAGCGGCTGTCGGCGGATTGGCGACAGGGAGGGAGAGAGAAGTCGCTTTTTGTTCCGTTTGGGCGACGGCCCGATGTGCGGATTTGGTAGCTGTTGGTTGAGGGACTCAACAGCTTTCAGGTAGTTTTACCTTTTTTTCTTCTTTCTCTGGGCATTGCGGCTGCGACGGCATCGGACTGCAGGACTGACGTATCGCCGACGGTGATGGCATCCGTTTTGGCAACGTGTCGGCCCTTGTTTGGGATCGCGACAAGTATTTTCTAGAGACTAATTCGTCATTGCTGTATAAGCAGCAACGGCGAGGAGAGGGAGTGCAGAAGGCCGGAACTCTGTATGGAGGACGGCAAGCAAAATATGAAGCCGGAGACATGTGAAACAGTGTTTTGTCGCGAGTCAAGAGACAGAACTCTGAGGAAGGCCAGAGATGGGGACTGATCTAATCATCGAGTGCATATTCTTCCTATAAATAGGCCAGACGGCTGTGATTGTTCTCGGAGGTCATCATACGGAACTTCCATGGACAATTAAATTCAATTACTACTATTATGAACAGTTTTAATTTCAACGCTGCTTAAGGATATTTGCAGAAGATGCATGGGCTCTCTATATTGTCTCCTACAAGAACACGAGAGACCTTGTAAAGGAAGATGCATTCAATAACCTGCAAAATGCCACCGTTCAGGGCATCTCATCAAAAATGTTGCATCACCAAGACTCGTATCGTGAACTGCATCCCATACATGCCAAGTAGTAGCAGCTATCAAACGGACTTTACTGCGGGAATAACGAGATAAGAATAACCTCTTGCCACACCATAATATCGCCGATGCTAATGACTCGGAGCACCAGCTACCTAAGAAATGCATATTACCCACACAATATACTCTTGGAGGAGGTGTTACCCCTATAATCCAAGCCCGATGGTTCCGTGTTATCAGATGGATGCACCTGGACTGCTGCCAATGTAGGTAATGGACAGTTTTTTTTACTACTATTAACAGACGTATTTGGACGATGGCATTGATACTAAATACAGCGAAACATACTCTCGTAGATCTTATTTAATATTCATTCTATAGCTATATAATGAGTCTTAGTGGGGTGACTTCCAAGCAGGGTGGGTGGCTGGCTGTTGCAATCAATTTCTCAACGGTGTTGGGCTTTGAGTGGTTCTCACGACTAGCTATACAGAGAGCCTATCGGCCAATGGCATCATTAGTAAGATTACAACGTTCTTGGTGAATGATGTAGCAGTCAGGTAGAGTCCAGAAGCTGAACCGAGATGCCAGCATTGCCTGAGCAGATTGATACCAGCCCCTGGTCCTGGGCTCTGTTTCTCTCGTCTTTACGGGGGACCGGTCAGATCTCGGCTTTCAAAAACAGGAGCCGGCCAATGCGGCATCTCGGCACACAGCGACGAGCCTAGATCTCGGCGTCTATCCAGATGAAGGTCTTGACTTGCCGGCAAGTATTTTACCGCCTGCGTGTCGGTAGCCCAAGGGACGTATATATGACAGCGGCGCCTGAAGCTCTATTTGTGCCTGGAAACCCCTGTCTGTCTTTCATTCGTGCGAATCTGGCTCAATCTAGAATTCATATCCAACATTGATGACCGAATCCTATCTCGAGCGCTTTGTGGGGCCGTATGAAGATATCGCCGTGGACGTGTAATTTACTTATAGGAGTGCTATTTCCCTGAGAAAGCTATCCTTTGATATGTAGCATGTGGCCCGCGAGCTCTCGGGCAATCTTCTCTCAACTCGTCAGACCCTGCTCGGTATGAATCATCTTCTCCATCCCGACTGGTATTCAAGGCTTGCTTGACGATTTTGCCCATCGACGCAAGCTTGCGAGTTCCCAACTCGATGATTAATTCAACTTTCGGTCCCAGTAACCGTTCATGTGAGGATTATGACAGTTTGAGGCTCAAGGCTAGAGGCTGGCATAGGCGCATGTCAGGGTATGGCTTAACCGGTCGATGGTCCAAGCCTCTTAGCATTGGGTGAGCTCTACCAGATTGAATTGGTGCTTGCTAAAGAAAGGGGAAAGATCTTTATTAATCAGGCCGCACCACACAGGTTGTCTCAAAAAAATATCGAAGCGATATACATACAAGAGCCCCAGAAAGAGTCATAGGTCTCAGCACCAAAGCACCATATGAAACTCTGTAGGTATATATTTCTTGGCTATCAAGATGGACTAAAATAGAATACACAGTGTAGCAGGTGTTGGCACGGTCCCTGAATCGTACAGAGACTTGTATAAAACTTTTAAGATATATAAGGTAGGCAAAGCATGGACCCTATTTTCCATCCATTGCACTATTATTCAATGGCTCGGCTGCTGCCATCAGCCCGGATGTCGGTGACGGATATCGGAGAAGCCCGCAGTCGTTTGTACCTTGTACCTCGCACACCTTATCTTTGAAGGTAAGACACTGTCTCTCATAAAGTACACCGTACTAATCTAGGGATGAAGATGAGGGCTGCATTTCTCGCGTATTAAGACTAAAAGAAAGATACGAAATGGCCCCTGACAAAGATAAAGCATGTAGACCAGAGAATCTAGATCTTGGCCAGCCCCTTTTCCATTCGCATATCCCAACTTCAGACCCTGAAAATCCTTCAAGGTTCCCTTGGGACCTTCTGTTGGTACCCCGTAGATACCTGCTTCTTAGCACAGCACTACTGTTCCGTGCCTGTACCAGGTTCCACGGAGCCCCACACACTTGGCGGGAACTTTGCGCGTCTTATCACCAAATATTTCGAACACAGTTTCAGCGCTCAAGACTCAATGTCCTATCGAAATGCGTTCAGTGAGACCTGCTACATGCCAATCCGAAAAAAAGCTATAGAGTACCGAGGTCAAGTGCCGTCGGATTTTTTGGGCGGTAAATCTGACAATGTCCGCCCCGACAATCATCTTTTTTTCGCCGCATCACATTGACGGCCATGTTCGTTCAGCCAGCGTCAGCAGTTCGCTGCACCGCCTAAACTATGGGTGGCCATTATGCGCTCTTAGCGTCTGATTGTCCAACCAGATTGTGCAAAACTTGCGCGGCGTAATCCACCGACAGTTGCCAGGTGTACCCGTTGCTCGAACAGGCGATCTTCGCCGTTTCCCTTTTCTCGCGTGGCTTGAAGTGACGAGGGTTTCGCTGGCCGACACCGGTTGCACTATCCACCGTCGGGGTTTTCGCTCAGCTGACCTGATAGGAGAGACACTGCCCATCCCCGCTCCAGTCGGTGTGTCGTCTTGATGCGTATCCTGAATATCTTCGATAAATGCGCCCATCTTATCGTTCCCTAATATCCTTCCATTAGATCGCCCATAGCATATACCGACCTATACAATCCATCCTTGAAATAGTTCATCATCAATCATGGCCATCAATGTTGTGTCAAGCAGCCACGCGCTCGGTGCCGTCGGCGACGTCGTAGCGCAGCAGAAGCAGGATCGCTTTGAGGAGCTCGTGCTGGCACTAAAGGACGCCCTTGGTCCGTCGTCTGGCCTGACGTCTGAGGATGTCGACGTTGGCTTCCTAATGGATTTGATGCGAGCCTATGACGGCAGCGACATGCAGTGGTCTAAATATGCATTTGGCGATGCCAGCAGAGGATACACTCGTAACCTTGTCGACGAGGGAAATGGCAAGAGCAATCTGGTAGGTCATGTCTTGTCTTGATGCCTCATATCAGGGGTGATGCAACATCTCTCCAGGTCATCCGTATGTTAACAAGAAGCAAAAACAGCTCGTACTCGTCTGGTCCCCAGGAAAGGGCAGCCCCATTCACGACCACGGAAATGCACACTGCCTCATGAAGATACTGCGCGGAGATCTCACTGAGACCCGCTATGGCTTCCCAGAGAAGGACGAGCCCGAAGGACCGATGACTGTCGTCTCCGAGAAGACATATAGAGAGAACCAAGTGACGTACATGGCCGATGAGCTCGGTCTCCATAGAGTATCCAACCGTGGAAGCGACTTCGCTGTCTCACTACACTGTAAGTTCTCCTTTGGCCTCAGACGACACTTGTGCTGGGCCTAACCAAAGAACCTCTTTAGTGTATACTCCTCCCAACGTAGCGAGGGAGGGCTGCCACATCTTTGACGAAAAGACTGGCAAGAGGAGCCATGTGCCCGGCTGCATGTACTTTTCAGCCTATGGCCGCTTGCTCAAAGAGTAGCAGGCACAGCAAGGTGTGCATCGGGAAAGGCGATATGGCGTTGGCACGGGTATTCTCTTCTCTTTGTTGTCCTGGATTGAATCTGTTCATTTAGTTTGTTGTTCTGGGTATTGTTGGGTAGCATCTGCCATGTTCATCCACGGCGGGTGGAGAAGCGGTCCTAAGAGACGGTTTTGTAGCGAAAGCACAGCATTTTTGGTACTGAATGAAACGCCCCATCTCACAGAAGCTCGTCTGCCCTGTTTAAGCAAGAAGAAGAGTGTAGTTGAAGGAGAAGAGAGGATGGTCGAATGTCGTTGATATTACTGCTCTGATTCTGGAGAGCCATCGATGGCGTGATTTCGGCTAGACCTAATTGGGCACAGCTCAATCCTCTTTGTGTTGCGGATGTCGGCGCCGTTTTGGCGGTGCGGAGGTATCGCGGAGAGCTGATGCTTAGTCATGCTTCCTCTTCGTTCAAGGTACGGAGTAATAGGCCAAGACACAAAGCAGACTATTCATCCCTGGGTTGAGAATGCATAAAAATAGTGTATTCCAGGAATAGTTCCATTGCTTTACAGAATGAAGCTAAACTGCCAGACTGCATGCTGCTGGTTCCACGTAGACCGCTATATTTGAATGCTATTAATCACCATCTCGACTCGTCATATTATCTACGTTTCTGATAGCTTCTACGTCACATGACCTCGCGTTTGCAAGCGTCTTGTACTGACTTCAAGCAGCAGGACGCGAGATGGGTTTGACGAGCTGCCTTTTCGTAGAACTGAACAAAAAAAGATGGGGGCGTTCAACTGCAGAATTTGAGTTTGTGTTTTAATATCATTGACGATCAAGTATTTCCTCTCTCGTTAAATTGTTTCCCGCCATCATTTTTAAACAAGTAGCCTTTTCGCTATGCCTCCGCGACGCAAGCGCGCCGTCGAGGCCGCCGATTTCATCATCGACCTTACAGAAGACTCTCCCGAGCCACCCCGTAAGCGGCCAACGGTATCCTCTTCGCAATCCTCCGGAGGACCGTCTGGTAGGAGCAAAGGAGCTCAGAGGAACCAGGCACTCCCTTCTCAAGTGTCTACCCAAGAACCAGAGTATCTTGATTTGACACAAGATGACGACGCTTTTGACAAGGAGCTTTACGGCACATTTGGTTTGCTTTGTCCAGGTATTTGGGGATTCTAGAATAGTACTGATGTTTCTTGATGTCTTGGTTCATAGATGCCAAAATTGTTGGTGTAAGGTACTACAATGGGTATGCTTCGCCTGGCGAATCCGTCTTGTGTCACCGAGAGCCAAACAACCAGGTGTGTACTGATAACAGTAGTTGTTGACCTCACCAAAGGACTTGGCTAATCTAAAGATAGTACGACCGTAATGCAATCCGCATAGATAATGTGCTCCACCAGCAAATCGGCCACTTGCCTCGCAAAATTGTTGAGAAGCTCGCACACTATATCGTAAGTTGTGTTGTCCTGATCAGGCTAACCTCGCTTCATGGCTGATTCAGATCAGGATTCTGGCGACATCTCCATTGAAGGCCAAATCACGGGAGAAAAGGCCTACTATGATTGTCCTATTAGACTGTCATTCTACGGGCCAAGCAACCCTGCAGAGCGCACTAGAGTTGAGAATGCTCTCAAGGCAGATAAACTCGTCAAAGCGACCCAACTGAAACAGACCAGGAAAGATGCCGAAGCACATAGAGTGTTGCTTGGGTTGAGCCATGGGAGCTCTACTGTTGGGGGCTTAGGCTCTAGCCAGTTCCCAGAGGCTCCCGAAGTATCTCTGGAAGAAATCCTCAAGTCCAGCGATGCAGTCGAGTTCCGCAAAGGGGGTGATGCCATCAAGACCCTGGCAATGGGAGAAGAGGAGCTGTCGAAGATGCCGCAGGCTGAGCAGCCTAGCCAGCTGAAATCTACGCTTCTACCATATCAACTACAGGTGTGTTTGCCCTCAACCTTGCGTATTTTAGTACCCCTCTTTCCATGTCAAATCTAACAGTTTAAAAAAGGGATTGGCGTGGATGCAATCGAAAGAGAGCCCACAGCTCCCACCTGTTGGGTCAGATACAGTCACTCAACTATGGAGACGCGACAACAAGGGCCGGTACTGGAACGTAGCCTCTGACTTCATCACATCTAAAGCCCCAACTTTGTTCTCGGGAGGTATTCTAGCTGATGATATGGGCTTGGGGAAGACTCTTCAAATCATTAGCTTAATTCTCACTGGTGGCCCTGGCTCGACACTCATTGTTGCTCCAGTCAGTGTGATGAGTAACTGGGAGCAGCAAATCCGAAGACACGTTAAAGAGGAGTTTCAGCCAAGCATCTTAGTATACCATGGCGCCAGGAAACTGGCAGGCCAAGATCTCTTGGGATACGACGTTGTCATTACTAGCTACGGCACACTTGCAAAGGAGCTGGAGGACGGTGGTAGCAAAACACTCTTGAGACAAATGCAAAGTTGGCGTCGAGTTGTGCTTGACGAAGGACACACCATAAGGAACGCAAGAACCAAGGTGGCGCTGGCTGCGTGCGAACTTCAAGCCCAATCTCGCTGGGTTCTGACTGGAACTCCCATGTAAGTATCTGTCGATCTTGCGCTGACCCCATTACCATTATATGCTGATCCATGGCCAGCGTCAATTCCGTCAAGGATCTCCAGTCTCTGGTGAAGTTTTTGCACATCACCGGAGGCATTGAGCAACCAGAGATATTCAACACTACAATATCGCGCAAGTTAATGTCTGGTGATCGTAGTGCGGAAGCTATTCTCCAGTCTTTAATGCAGGACATTTGTTTACGACGCAAGAAAGACATGAAGTTTGTTGATCTCAAGCTTCCCAAGAAGACAGAGTACCTACACCGGATTACATTCCTCCCAGAAGAGAAGACTAAATACAATGCACTATTGTATGTCGGCCCGCTATTGACACTCGCATGTGCCCTCCCTTGGAAAACATTTATTAACCCACAGATAGATCCGAAGCCAGAGGCGTACTGGAAGAATACCAAGCGAATTCACAAAAAGGTCAAAAAGGTCGCTTTCAAAACGTGTTGGAACGCCTTCTTCGACTTCGACAATCGTAAGTAGCCTGCTCATCGTACTCTTTTTTTTTTTTGCCGTGCTACTTGATTAACTTGTCATAGATGCAATCACTGGACTCTTTGCAAAGAGCGGGTCGATGATCTTATGCAAATGCTTAAAGATCAAGACGTCGTGCCCTTGACTGAGAAGAACCGCGCACTCCTGCAGGAAGCCCTTCGCTTGTACATAGACAGTCAGGAGGATTGCGCGATCTGCTACGATACACCGACTAACCCGGTGATTACAAATTGCCAGCATGTATTCTGTCGCCACTGCATTACCCGGGCAGTTCAGCTACAAAGGAAATGCCCCATGTGTCGCAACCCTCTGACAGAGGACAACTTGCTAGAGCCAGCTCCAGAAGGCACATTTGACGAACATTTTGACACCGAGAAGCAGAGTTCAAAAACGGAAGCGATGCTGCAAATTCTTCGAGCAACGCTCAAGAATCGTACATCTAAGGTTATCGTCTTTTCTCAATGGACCTCGTTCCTCGACATTGTGCAAAAGCAGCTCGAAATTGCAGGGTTGAAGTATTGTAGGATCGATGGAAGCATGAACACGGAGAAACGAGATCGTGCCATCGATGCACTTGATAATGACTCCGAGACACGCATTATGCTGGCCAGTCTGGCCGTTTGCAGTGTTGGACTTAACCTGGTTTCCGCAGATACAGTGATTTTATCCGACAGCTGTAAGTTCCCTCGCTTGTGGCGTTTCTCATAATTTGATCATTTGTACTTACTCATATTCTCATAGGGTGGGCACCAGCAATTGAAGACCAGGCTATTGATCGAGTACACCGGCTTGGGCAAACACGCGAGACGAAGATATGGCGTCTCATAATGGAAGGGACTATAGAAGAACGAGTGCTAGATGTTCAACAAGAGAAACGCGACCTGGTCACCAAGGCGTTCCAAGAAAAGGGCAAAGCAAAGAAATCCAAGGACACGAGAATGGCGGATGTAATGAAGCTTCTTTCTTAGATGATATCTGGCATGGCGCATATTTTCTCCAATATGAGGAAGCCATCTCTATACACTAGATGCCATCGAACTAGGCATATTAGGGCGTTTTATGAATGCTCGTTGCGATATTGAGAGCTCTTAGCTTTATCTACCCCGAAATCGATAGAGCCGGCATGGCCAATTGAGCCAATAGAGCTGACTTAACCGAGGCAGCTGACACAACTAATACAGCCATTACTCTGTCCAGCACTACAATAATTTGTTGCTGATCGGAGAGTGATGGCTCGACTTGGCAGAAACTATACTAGTTGTACCGGCATTCAAGAAGATTTGCAGTGGCTCGTTTAGACTGTAACAATACCCAAGATGGTTCAATAGCTAGTGCTCAATCTCTCGGCAAATGCGTCGATGCCATTAAGGCTGTCGATTTATGAGAGATTGAACAAAGAAGAGATAATAACTATAGATAAGGTAATAATGAAAAGTGTTACTAGATGAGGCCATCGCCATGAAGTATTTGAAGAAAGCGTAAGATGTATAAACACCATTCTTATATATGCATTACACGACAAAGCAACGCAATCTTCTAGAGGCTCATAGACACTGGTCGGAATAGCGTCAACAAGTGTCTCTCAAGACAAATCTTGGCCATCAGCCATTGCGGGGGAGCGCGAGTAGATTTATGCCCTATTTAGACAATCCTCCGCAAAGGTAAATAGGTAAAATGCGAGCAGAAAATGCGGAGTACGGGATTAAATGACTTGAAAGAAGAAACCAGAGTGAGATCTAAAATAGGAAAAAGGCGATTAGTATACGGCGCTGCGCTCAGCCTTTGATTCCATTGACGACCTGTTTTTGTGAGTCTTTATATTTGGACCATAATGACGTCCTATTTGAACTGTAGTGGCCTGTGCCGCAAGCTTGATTTATTCCCCAATCTAATTTTCCATACAGGGCACACCTATAGTAAAATATAATGCAAAGCATTAAGATATTATATCTTGAACCAAAATCGTCCTTTCCAGGGCTGTAGAATGCTAATCAGTGCTGACTTATTTAACATGTTTTTTCTATAGCTATCTATTCAATCTATAGCTATCTATTCAATCTATAGCTATCTATTCAATCTATAGCTATCTATTCAATCTATAGCTATCTGTTCAATCTATAGCTATCTGTTCACCGAGTTCATCTTGCTATATTATAAAAACTGGAATATAGTCCTCTGTAGAATTTTGTTATTAAATTCAGGCATAGAGTAATTATTAATTACATCACCGGCCAGTAATTGGTACTGCAAATTGATCTAGTTTGATGGGAAGGAATGAAAAATCGCACTACGGTTTAAATAATAGTCCACATATGAAGGCCCTTTTTTCCTCACCTCATGCATTACTAACCTTGTTATCAGACACACATTAATTCCATTCATGTTTTGATAGGATACCTGGCTGCCTCCACTTTTCTTCTCTTATTTGTAAAAAGTCATGATTATGCTACCATTTACTCCATGTAGTAATTTACCGCGAGATATCGCAGTTGCATCACTAGGGCGGAAATCCACAGAGACTTTTTCCCTTTCATTCGGGACCCGTTGCTAAATGCCGGGTTAGATCCTGGTATTGATACGAGGGAGGCTTATCATCCAGGTTATCATAAATACGGCTTATTTCATGGAATACTACGTGGTACCGTGGGGGAGTACGATGGTTCTCAGAGGTTGATTCCCTAGTTCTAGCACCGCCTTGTGTATCCCTACCGTTGACCGCATAGAGTCTAGGGATTGGTCTAGCATACTCACCTTGAAACACTATTGATTGTATCAAGAGTATTGAGCTTTACAGTATGTGCAGAAGTCTCGAGACTTCTGTAGTCTTGCCTTCGTTTCATGAGGCTGATTCAGGTCTGACAAATAGGAATGGAGGAGTCATGGGACGAAACCTCCTGCGGTCTGACAAATAAGAATGGAAGGAGTAAGTCACGGGACGAAACCTCCTGGTTGGAGTAGTTTCCATGCTCTCCTCATCATAACTCCGCTCCTGCGATGTGTGAGGAGAGCCATCTCCGTCCGCAGAACGGTAACTGGTAGCTTGTGGAAGTTGGTAAGAGTATATATAATGAGATGCCTTTCGTCAATGGAAAGCGAGGATCAACTTGCAAAGCTGGAAACCAACTCATAAGCTTTGATAACTACGTTTTAGCAGCCATGGCAGTTATTTCTTCTCCTAAGCCCCATATCTTCATCATCCCCGGGGCGTGGCATCCTGCTTCATGCATGGATGACTTCCTCAGGTCACTAGAGGCAGCAGGTTTTCCCGCTCAAGCAATCTCACTCCGCAGTGTTGGTAACAGAGACGTCACCATACAAGACGACGAGGCACAAGTTAAAGCAGTTGTCACGCCTCTCATCGACGGGGGGGAGGAAATCGTAATTTTGGGTCATTCCTATGGCGGAGTGGTTGGTACAGGTGTCATCGCGGGTCTAGACAAGAGGAGCAGGGATGCCCGGGGTCTGAAGGGAGGTATCCTAGGTATCATCTATCTTTCCTCCTTTATGTTGTTGGAAGGTGAGACTTTCTATGGGCTGACGGGGGGGAAATGGTCGCCGTATATCGTTGCCGACAAGGTGAGTCTTGACTGCTTTTACCCGTCCTGTTTCATTTTCCTCTGTTCCTTTTCTATCTTACCAATTTGCTCTTTGATTCATCTCATGCTAATGTACTGGCATCTTCTCTTTGATTCAGGCCGAAACAGAAGGCGTCACGTACACTCAGGGCCAAAGAGAAATCTTCTATAATGACTGCACGAACGAGGTGGCCGAACGCGTCATAGCCACTCTAAAAGGACATTCTGCACAAGGAGCACATACTTCGCCTTCGGTAATAGGGTGGAAGGACAAGGCATATGATGGTCGCCGCGGCTACATCCGTTGTCTTCAGGACAACGCGTTGCCTATCAAAATGCAAGATCATCTCCTTGATCGATCGGGGGTTGAGTGGGTTGTGAGGACGTTGGATGCTTCGCACAGTCCGTTTTTGTCGATGCCAGACGAGTTGACAGGAGTGGTGGCAGAGATGGTAGTAGAATTCGCGAAGAATTAAGGATCGTAAAGAGTGTGTTTTGGCTGTTTGGTAGATGTAGACGATTCAAGCCGGATGCTGCGTAAATGTGAATCATGTATCAGGTATGTGCATTATAGATACCATTCAACAGTGTTTCATTCAACTTCTCTCCTTTCTTGAGGAGACAATGCCAGTGTCTCAACTCGGATGCTGTGCTTTCGATTCACAGCCATGAGGTTTAGTTTGATACCCTCGTTTGTAACAAGCCACCAATAGCAGCTCACCTTATTCACGCTCACCCAGCTACTAGTATTAAAAGTCTCGTGCTTTACACGTATTCACAGACATGTGGCTGCATATACACGTATAAGCACTCCGTGCTTCCAGCAGTAGTTTTAACGCCTGAAGCTCGCCAATTCCAAATAGAGCACAGCTTACTCAGCGGAAGCATGAACTTCGGGCAAGATACCAATATCAAACCCTCGCTCAAAACCGGCCCAAAAGCAATACGAAGCTCTATTCTTATCAATCCAATAGTAAACTCTCCAGAACAATCTTTTTCTTCGTCATCGACGCCCCGATTGCCCGCCTCCGTTTTATCGTCAGCTCCGTAATTACGTTCACAATTGTTCCTAGTCGGCGCCCCAATTTGGCGTTGGCCCCGATTATCTAAGCCGTCGGCCCGGATCGCTGGGGGCCTCGCGCCGATTTATAACATCCGATGCGCCGACCCCCGATTCTGATGCTGGAAGCGCCGGTTTTGCTGTTTGCGAGTCTCACTCTCTGCTGCTGGCTTTGCTCGATTTTTTCCTTTTTTTCTGTGGCGATGACAGGTGGAGCAAGATTCAAGAAAGGAAAAAAGAAGCGGATGAAGGGGCCTATTAATAAGTAGAAAAGAGATCAGGACGATGCAGTACCCTTTTGTCGGAAGACTGACATCCGTCTATTTTGTGTGTGCAAAGGCAGTCGGCCGCTCGAACGACCAACACGCACGGCTACCCAAACTCGCAAATAGCCTATCGAATTAAACCTCCCAATGCTTACCCCTGGAGCCCCGATTTTCTCTCCGTTTAACGTTAATTCAAGCCGCTATGGAGTCTCCGGCCGCACACCTTTTGAGTACCAAGAACTACTAGTATTGGAAACAAAGTGCCCGGACCGTCGTCTTAGTCTCTCCGGCGGGCTCTGCGCAAAGTGCGAGCGCCGATGGTTTGATGGCCACCTGGCATACGGAGCAGCCCTTTGAGCATATGACTGCTGTTTTCGGCAACCCCAGGCCCTGCAGGGTCATTTTTCCTACAACGGGGAAAATGCCATCGTCGGTGCTCAAACTTGCGACGTTGCGCGAGCATAGAGAGCAGGAGCTGAGCTGCGGAGGCAGCAATCCGGAGATATTTGGTCCAGACAAAAGAAGGAAAAAAATAGAATAGCTACCTAATGTACAATGACGGAATCTCTGGCCTTGAAGTTCTCGCTGTTATTATATAATACTAGAGGCCGTGTTTCTTTTCTTTTTTCTTGGCACTTGTTTTCTTCATTGGGATAGATTATCATCGGCCTCCCTGGTGTTTCGCACAACAGCACACATACTTGAACCCTCTCCTACCATTTCGGTGCCTCACGTAGACGAAAAGATCGTCTTTGACTTACGCGAATAAATCTATCGTGCGCTGTTATATTGCCTCTTGCGTGCCGAATATCCTTTGGTGGTGTGACCCGGGGGCGCTACGACTTATACGCATCACCTCACGTTACTTATACGGCAACGCCCGAACAAGATCCTTAAAAAACTATCGCGAAGATATAAACGACGATCCTCATTTCGTTTGAATTTAGACAGCTGAAAAAAGACAACCATCAGAAATCATGGCGGACAATGGCCACAGCGGCGCAGTAGCGCCTCCAGTATGTCTCCCCCTTTCTCCTCGGCATCACCATCACCACCGTCCACTCCCTGTCTCCCATCAAACACCAGAAATCCACCATCACATCATCAAAATATCTAACATGGAAACTCTCACTAGGGGCCCCCTTACCCTCCCAGATACGCTGGCCTTGGCCTCTCGCCAACCAAATCCGTCGACATCCCCATCTCCGCAGTCATCCTCGTCTTCTTCATCTGCTCTGCCGCCCTCAACATGACCATCCTTCAGCGCAACCGGATTCGCGGCCACAAGTTTATCATGTCGGGCCTCTTCTTCGGCTTCTCCATGGCTCGAATCTCGGCCAACGTCATGCGCATCGTCTGGGCCTGCTACCCAACCAACATTCGCATCGCCATCGCCGCTCAGATCCTCGCTAGCGCTGGCGTTCTCCTCATCTTCGTCGTCAACTTGATCCTTGTCCAGCGCGTGTTGAGGGCCTACCATCCTCACCTCGGGTGGAGCATGCCGGCTAGGATCTTCTTTCGCACCCTCTTCGTTTCGGTTGTGGCATGTCTCTTCATGCTCATCATCGCCGTTGTCTACTCCTTCTACACGCTCGACCAGTCCGCAATCGACAAGACTCACATCGCCCAGACCGTTGCCGTGACCTACTTTGCTTTCCTGGCCTTCCTGCCGGTGCCCATCATCGGCCTCTGCTTCATCATCCCTCGCCGCCAACGCATCGAAAAGTTTGGTTCCGGAAGCATGCGCTACAAGCTGTTCCTCCTCATCTTCACTGCCTGTCTGCTCACTCTCGGCGCGGCCTTCCGTGCTGGAGTGATATACTATCGCGTCCCTTCAACTCAGCCGAGATGGTTCCATCACAAAGCCTGCTTCTACTGCTTCAACTATGTCATCGAGCTCATCGTCATCTTCACATACGCTCTGTCTCGGTTTGACAAGCGCTTCCACGTCCCCGATGGAAGCAGTGCTCCTGGCCACTACGTCAACGGCGTTAGCAACTCAGACGGACGAATACTCGACGAAGAGCTGCCAGGGAGCGTTTCTGGTCAGACGATTACGGGTTCCACCTGGGACGTGCCGCTTCAAACCAAAGGCGAGCGGGAGATGAATGTCTAAGGTAAAATGAGAGAGTAAAGAAGAAGAGTAAGACGAACAAGAAACGGTGAAGAAGTAATTACTACATGGAGATGCCTTGGGGTTTGTATATAGATCAAATGTGCTCGGGACTTTCGGACAGGACATCATATGGCGTTGGGGTATAGACAGGGTAATCATATTATACGACTCATGGAATGTCAGAAACGGCCTGGATTGATTTGGAGCATGGTGCTCGATAGAATCTTCTCTCAGTTATAGAAAGGCGTATATGCATGAATAAGAAAACATGACATAGCAACGCTCTCTCTGTGCCCTGTTTGCTGGTCAGTACGCATCAGTCATAGAGCAAGAAGCCACGCGTCAATACTCTCTGTGATTTGTGTGCCATAATCGCTTGTACCTGATATCGCGTGCTCACTATCCTAATACGTCTACCGCTGGTTCCGCCTATCGCCATGTACATTGCGGAGTCATCAAAAGCAGGGGTTTATCCCTGTTAAAACGGTTCTGAGTCCCTTTTTTGGTACAGCAATACTTGGGCAACTCCTGTTCACATTGAGACTTGTCACAGCTGGGTGGCGTGGGCCCGTACACCAGCAGTAGGATTAATCGTACATTATTTTTTAGATGCCCGGCTCCCGGGGCTCTAACAGCTATAAACCCTCTTGCAATAAGCCCTTTACAGCAATAACTTGTTTGAATGCAGAACGTCGGTGCTAGATTAGAGGAAGTAATCGGGTGTTCCTGTGAGAGAAATGTTAATGGACATGTCTGAGGCATCTCAAAGGGATGGACAACGTACGTCTCGAGACCATTGGCTCTCCGGCTCTCGGGCACGGATCGAATTGCAGGCTGTTGAGGTTAGCATCTTGGCCGTAACATGCCATTCTTGGCGTGGGGTAGTGCCATAGCAGGGGCCATCTGTACGTACAAGGTATATTTCAAATGCTCATCAATTTCCATTATAGCAGCTTGGTTACCGCATCGGTAGCAGTAATTTGGAGCTGGAAAGTAGTTGTATCGTTAGAAATAAAAAATTTGTCAAGCAAGAATGGTGAAGACGATAGAAAATGGGTGGATAGGTAAGCAGGTAGCGAGGCTTTGGTAAAAGCTAAAACTCGCAATTGGGAAGCAAAGAGAGAGGGTAAAAAAAAAAAAAAACTCACCTGAAAAGATTGTCACCACGTTTCGGTCCTGAGACCAATTATATCCCTCCATCACCAGCTGATGCGCTCGTGCCACTAATGTCAAGCCGTTGTTGTGATTGAAGGCCTCTGAAATGTCCTGGCCAAAAGTGTACCCCGCACCGCGGGGAGAGATGCCCCAGCCGCAGCGATCATCTGGGTCGGACCATAGAAGGTCGCACATGGGACCTTCGTGGGGGACTTCCTGGACACGATCGAGGGCCCTGATGTTATCTAGTGTGTCGATGCTGGGGGAAAGGCCGCCGTGGAGGCAGAAAATCTGGTTCTCAATCAGGGCGGTAAGGGGGAGGTAATCGAAGAAGTCGGTGAAAATCTTCCACACGTTGGCGTTGCCGTATTTGCGAAGGCATTCGTCGTAGAAGCCGTAGACTTGTGTGATCTGGCGCGACTCGTGGTTGCCTCGGAGAATGGTGATGCGTTGAGGGTATCGGATCTTGAGGGCGACGAGGAGGGAGACGGTCTCGACGGAGTAGTAACCTCTGTCGACGTAGTCACCTGCAGAATCATCATCGTCGTTAGCAGCAGCCCTCCCGGTTTGCGCCAGCAGATGGCAGAAGGATCAGGTCGCATATGTTCGCACCCATGAAGAGATAGTTGGTGTCGGGGCTGGGGCCACCAATCTTGAACAGCTCCATCAGATCGTGGAATTGTCCGTGGATATCGCCACAGACTGTGACGGGGCATTTCTTCACAGACGGCCGGGTCAGCACTCATCAAACAAAAAAGGGACCAGACACATCCGACGACCACGGATGGGCCATCGCAAAGAATCAACCTACCACTGGCTGCACATTTGATTCATCTTGCACGACCTCTCGACCCTACACGGCAGCCAAAAAGTCAGCATCACAGCGCCCAACAACAGCGTCACGAGTCGGAGCCAAAGGGTCCCAGGCGACAAGATTTGCATCGGCCAGCCCCCCTTCCTCGTCCTGTATCGTCAACAGCATCAGATGCTCACCATGTCGCACAGCCTCTGGACATCAGCCTCGGACAGCTGTTTGCAGTTCATCAAGTTCTCAATCCACTGCTCCAGCGTGGATCTCGTCGCAGGCTCTGTCTGCACAGGCGACACGTCGGCCGGTACTCTCCCGACGTCTTCCATATTTGTGTCCATGGCGAGCAGGCAGTCGGTCGGTCCGTCGCAGATGTGATGATGCTTCTGTTGGATTGCCGGTGGTTGCTGTCGAAGGGGTGCGAGTCGAGGGCTGATAGGAGGGGAGAGGGAAGGCTGATGGTTTGAATGACGTTGCGGTCACGCTTCGGGTTCTGCCAGACTTTCTTTGGGTTCGCGAGCACCTAACAATTAACAATAGCTGTGCGACAGTGGCAATTAGCAGTTGGCAGCTGTAGCAAATAGCGGCGAGCGGTGGGGCAGATGCGCCAAAGGAGGCGGTTTTATAGCGATGGATATGATACAGTAGCCACTATCAGCCAGTGG
>PXNZ01000156.1:0-14622 GCA_003012085.1 Trichoderma brevicompactum | reverse complement strand
TTTAAAAATAAAAATATAAATAACTTATTTTTAAAAATAAACATAAAGATTATTTATATTTAAGTTTATATTTTAAACACGGATGCGGCATCTCCAGTTCAAGCTTGCCCACGATAAAGCTCTGGGGAACAATCCAGCTGAGCTGGCGCCAATTGGGTAAGCTGTCGTTGACTAGCGAACCGACGACGTTTTGGGTGTAGTGAGACTGCGATCAAGGTTCACTCCCGCATGAGCCTTGACCTTCATGAGCCTTCCGGTGTAAGCTGCGTTCCGGTGGCAGAGAAAACAGTCTGCTAAGGACGAGGAAGACTCTACCGAGGGAGTCAATTTCGAAGAGTGGACTGTCTGTTTGTTTGAAGATGCGTTGAATGGCTTATCCTTCACTATCTCGACTTGCAGCAATATTCTTTTCAATGATTCATCGTGTGCCGTTAGTGCAACCACCGATTGCCAGATGCAATGCTGGATCTAGTTATCGTAGTCCGAGTGATGGATCGTTCGTATCACTACCTCGCTTTTCCCATCCTCGCGCACCCAAAGTACGCGAATCCGTAATCACTGATGGTATATGGATCCCCTTTGACCGAAGTGAACACGAGCACTTGGCGTAGGCTTAAATCTTGTGGCCGCAATCACAAGCGGTCAATCCCTCGATACGCCACAGCCGTTGCCATCTCCGTCAATTGTTGATCCTTGCTCTCCTGATTTATTTCCATGTGGAGCCTCCCAACGTGCTGTCTCCTGGATGTGGTGCAGAAACCGGTCCTAACTAAGTTTGAGCCATGAAAGTTTTCCATGGAGGGGGACTCTGTTATTGAGAGGAATGCGGAGTAGAGTCGTTAGTCTTGATAGATGCGTGAGTTGGGGATACAGGAGGGAAGATACAAGACTCCCTTAGCGGAGTTTTTAGTTGAAGCTTCAGCTAGCATCGAGCGAGACTAGGAAAGTATACATGTATCCATCTATATATCCATCTATACTATATATATTTGCTAGGACAAAGTCTATCCTTTCTTTTTGGCTTCTTCTCTTTTCTACCTTCTCCAAGTCCACGATATCTACCCAGATATCATTCAAGTTATCCAGAGGCACACCACCAACAGTCCTCATCCACAAAATGCGCGGCTTCTCCTCCCCTCGCGATGGTATCCGCAACGAGCTCGTCGTCATCTTCGGCGAGTTCTGCGGAACCTTCATGTTCCTCCTCATGGCCTTCATTGGCACGCAGGCCGCCATCGAGAACAACTCTCCAGGGAATCCCGATGCGCCCCTTTTCCCATTTTCGTTGATGTATGTGGCCGCCTCCTTCGGAGCTGCCCTAGCCGTCAACGTCTGGGTGTTTTATCGAGTCACGGGCGGGATGTTCAACCCTGCTGTAAGTGCTACCAGACCCTTTTCACATTCTCTTGGATGTTTTTTTTTTTTTTTGGCTTACATGGCTGATTCTAAACTAAAGGTTACTCTCGGTCTCGTGCTTGTCGGCGCAGTCAAGCCTCTCCGCGGCCTTCTCATCTTTCCCACTCAAATCGTTGCTGGTATCGCCGCCGCAGCGGTCACCGATGCACTACTTCCAGGCCCTCTTCTTGTGGCCAATAAACTGTCCTCCGGCACCAGCATTTCCCGTGGCCTTTTCATTGAAATGTTCCTTACTTCACAGCTTGTCATCACGGTGTACTTCCTCGCCGTGGAGAAGCACCGGGCCACGTTCCTGGCCCCCCTGGGTATCGGCCTTGCCGTCTTCATTGCGCATATTTGCGGCACAAACTATACCGGTACAGGTATCAACCCGGCTCGGTCCTTTGGACCTGCTGTCGTCACTGACTTCACTGGCTACCAGTGGATCTATTGGCTTGGGCCCTTCTTAGGCTCCCTCCTCGCCTTTGTGGTCTACACTCTCCTCAAGTGGATGGAGTATCACACTGCCAATCCAGGCCAAGACGACGACAGCACTGCCAAGACGACGCCTGCGGGTTTAGCGATCCCCACAAACGATAGACAATATAGCAATGGCGTGAACGGAGCGAAGCCTCCATCAACGAATGAACCACGAGACAGTGGAGTAGCTCAGACCAACTCCGCGCCTCAGGGGTTCTCTGCTGTGTAAGACGACAGATGGCAATCGCGAACGCGTGCATGGTGAAATTGGAAACCTGAGAATGTAAAGAAGATCAAACGCTGGCTGATGAATTAGCCCTGTATCTGAAACGAGACAACGGATGAATGTGGGTATATAGGCTGTAGTATATCTCTCATGGAGGAAGCCCGATATGCTTTGGAAGTACAGAAAAAGCTTGCTTGTATTTCTTCATATATCATGTTGAGTATGTAAACAATTGTAATCTACAGTTTCCGTTAACACCATCTCAATCAGCTGTGCCACAAATCATCGCTCAAGTGGAATATTGCGTACTAGGACATCGTCACTCCTCCTCAGCCAATTCCTCTGGAAACCACCCATAAACTTCCAAGTCGACGGTATACTCCCCCATTGCACTCCGCGTCACTTCAACACCCTCTTCCTGCAGCGCAACGGCTTGGTTTGTTGCGCCTGAAGGCTGCGATCTAGAGCTCTCATTATTAATCACCACTTCTTACATGATGCACAAGATATTTTTAGGCTGACACTCGTATGAACAAGTAAATGACATTGGCCGCTGAGAAAAGAAAGGAGGGATTTACCTCGGCGACACTGCCCCTTTGGAATTGATGACCCTCTGCCACGGCACGTTCGTACTGTTAAACATGGCGTCCTCATCATGAGGCAGATGCTTCATACAAACGCCCACCTGTCTCGGCCGCTGCGCTATTACCTCTCACTTTCCCGTCAGCATCACCATCTTCGTTTAATCAAGCAAATCAATTAGAATTGATAAGGAAATCAAGTAAGCAACGTATCATCTGGCCAGGGAAAAGACATACGCGTGCCGACTAGGTAAGCAATGTGTGCATATGTTGTCACTTTCCCATACGGAATCTGCTGTGCCGCAGAATAAACCGCGTGGAAAAAGGCCTGCGCTTCATCTGATCGGGGCATTTTTAATATGGAAAAAAAGAAACGAATAAGGAAAAATTACGGAGAAGACGAAATAGGCGGTTTTGACTGAAAGAAAACAATGTGCTGGATGAACGTCATCTGAGTAGGAGAAAGGACTGTCAAGGGCGTGAATCAAGAACTCCGGGCCTTGGTGGGGCCAAGGCGTTTTAACTCAATGACAGTGGGAGTAAGCAAAGTGCAAGGTTCACCTTGGCGACGATCTAAGCTGTATGCTTATGACATTCTATTCCCATTTTTAGATATTCCGAATTGCTTCAAAAGCTTCAAAGAATGTAATATAATGCAGGATATGATCAAGGCTTTAAGCATCTTTACAGTACTGATAAGCTTTTCACCATCACGTGATAGTATAAATACCTGCATTAATACACATCTCCATGTCTTGCCACAAACAGAGAATTGATTAGGAATCTCAATCGTCCTCACCTGACGATTTGCATTAAATTCTCAATCAGCGAAAATACAATCAGAAGGCTGCAGACCGTATAACACTCCACTTAATTCAAGCCAAGAGACACAAATCACTTAAACACTTGCAACAGCAACGATAAATAACAATAAACCCATGCCGCATTGGGGCGCATCTCACATTCAGCACTTCAAACAAGAAAGCCATCTACAGAGTACATATAATCTACAAGTTTCCATTCCATCACATCAACTCCAAGTCTCATATCATGGCCATCGGGCCCACGTAGTCTTCTTTTGTTTTGTACAGCTCCCTCAGCGTCGACTACACTCGCAACGGTCCCCGCGTCATCAAAATAGAAATAATGGTCACCCCCCCTTCCTTGCACTGTACAATGAAAAGAACCAGAAAATAAATAAAACAAACATATAAATAAGAATAAACACAACGCGCATCATGACAAACAACAATCACCGAGCATCATGTGCAGGTGACGTCGCATTTTTGCTCGCTCCAGAAAAAGAACAAAAATAAGGTCGTTTCGAATAGGGAAAATAAATAAATGAGAATCAAGAACTCCGCTGCGCTGGGTGAAACCAAAAGAAGAAGAAGAACAAACAGGCAACACCAGAGTAAATGATATCGATAATTTCTTTTCTTCTCCAAGCCAGAAAAGCAACGATGGGAGAATCATCATGAGTCAATGGGAGATGGAGAGAGTTCGTGAGAGTTTGACATGACGAGATTTCGTGGTAATCAGGGGGTAAAGAAGATGCATAGTGAATTGCCGCAGGAGGCAGTGAGTTCCTGCGAGGCGCAAAGAGTTGGGGTATAGTCCTGCAGTCCCACGCCTACGGTTGCGTCCGTCAGAAGCATCGCTTAGAAGCAATTCAGGCTGCCCTTCTTCTTCTTGCTCTTGCTGATGGCTTGCATTCTCTCTTCCAGCTGCTTTCGAGCAGCCTCTGCCGCCTGTCTCTTCTTTCGCTCCTCTTCGACTGCCTGCATGCTCCATCGGTTGTCCTGTGACTGGTCGACGGGACGCTCCTTCAGCTCCTTCACCTCAGCTTCAAGTTCTTGAGCGCGCTTCTTCCAAGCGTCACAGTCTGCCTTGACCTTCTTGGACTGCTTCTCTAGATCACCCAGAGCGTCTTCCAGGGTCTGTGTGAGCTGGCGTTCAGCATTGAGGTGCTTCTCAATGACACGAATGCGAGCTTCTTGATCCTCGGTAACCTGAGAAATATTGAAGTTGTCTTTGCTAGGAGGACGTGTTGACGTGGGAGAGCTGGGCACGCCATTTGCAGAAGCACCGTTGGGCAGGGGCGGCAGAGGAACAGAAGGAGGTGGCGAAGGTAAAGAGTTGTGGGAGGAGCTCTTGCGGATTGTCGAGTTGGAGTTGGATCGCTTGACGTCTCCATTTACCATTTCGTTGTACTTGATCTGATTGTCATCGTTAGCTGGTGGGTTCATACTTGTTGCAAAACTTTGCAATGTGAAAGAATAGGAAAACAGCGGAAAGGTGGGGGAGCATTTACCTGAAGAGCAGCATATTCCTCGCGTACTGTTTCCAGCTCGGATTGGAGCTTTAGCCGTGCGCCCAACGCCTCGTCAAGCTGGGCGTTGCGCTCAGATTGCAGCGAGCTCAAGCGGTTGTTGGTTACCTGGACCTCGTCAAAGTTGTGCTGTAGTTGCTCTTCGAGCTCTTCGATAAGACGAGAATTCTTCTTGTTGCGGCCGTCGAGATCGTCCACCTTGGCCTTGACTGCAGCGAGGTGATCTGTTAGGCGACCAGTGGTAGCGTCTGTGTTGTTAGGGAGCATGTCCGCAATAGCCGTCTTCACTCCCTCAAGGTCTCGAACGAGAGTCTCATTGATGGTAGAAAGCTCCGTAACATGAGACGTAAGCTCTCCCATCTTCTTGCGCTCTGACTCGAGTGACTTTTGGTCAGCTACGAGAGCCTCGATTCGCTCGCCGAGCTTCTCCAGAGGCAGCTCCGCACCAAAGACAATGGCAATTTGGGTCGCAACTCTGGTCAATTCATCCCTGGACTGAGCGAGATCCGTCTCCAGCTTGAGGATGGCTTCTGAGTGCTCAGTCAAGAGCACCTCCACTTGCTTCTCGTAGCTGTGCTGCTCGTGGTCCTTGAGCTCAGCAAGCTCTTGGGCGTGGCTCTGCTTTAGGGCTTCCACTTCCTCCTGGTGCGCCTTTGTCGCATCCTCGTGGCTGGCAATCAGCTCCTCCAGCTTGGCGGAGAGCTCCTGGTGACGAGCGGTCGTCTCAGCTGTGACGGAGCTGTGCATCTTGGACATGTCATCCATTGCCGCTCGGGCAGAGCGATGGAGTGACTCAAGCTCGGCCACCTTGGTATTGTTGCTGTTGATCACAGCCTTGTACTCGTCGATTTCCTCGCGCAGGAACTCGATAAGTTCTTGCTGCTTGCGAATCTCCTCCTTGGCCGCTTCGGCATCCTGTTCGGCAACCGCACGAGACTCAGATTCGGCCAACCGGGCGTTTGCAACCTCAACTTGGGCTTCCAACTGCTGTATGGTGGCCTGCATCTCTCTCTCGGTGCTTCGCATAGATACCAAGGCAGCGTGGTGCTTGCTTTCCCAGCCAGCCAGTTCCGCCTGTAGCGTAGAGACCCTCTCATTGTATGGGATATCTGCCTCTTCTTCGTCGCTCGGCATAAACTCTCGGGTAGGGGTAGACGCCACGGATTTGCGTAGTATCTCGACCTCGCTCGTCAGCTCTCGTTCACGCACGGCATGCGCCTCACGCAGGTCATACAGCTGCCTCTCGCTCTGCTCCAGTTGACCACGTAGAGTAGCAACCATGGACATATCCACGGGAGAGACTTTCAAGCTAGAGCGTTCACGCGCCAAGCCCGAGATGATGGCCATTTTGCTTTCCATCTCCTTCTTGGCCGCCGCAATGTCAGATTCGAGCGCCTGGATTCGTTCGCTGCGAGATTGGAGCTCATGCATGGCTGAGTTGAGGTTGAGCTCAAACGACTGCATAGTCTCGGGCTTTCCTTCAAAGTTCTCTGCGGCAAGATTTCGCAGAGAGACAAACGATCGCTGGGCACGATCCACGGCGAGGAGATTCTGGCTCGACTTTCGGCGGATGACGCGAGGACCACTGTCAATGGTTCTGGCCTTTGTGACCTCCGTCTTGAGCTCCTCAACCATGTCCAGCGTCTCGTTGTGCTTCAGCTCGAGCTGGGCGTACTTCATGGCCAATTCCTTTTCGGCATTTTCCTTTTCCTCGGCCAAGACCCTGAGTCTTTCGAGTTCGGCGGCGAGTCGCTCATTCTGCTCGTTGTAGACGCTGTGATCATACTGCTCCTGTTGTGCAACGGGCTCATATTGCTCAACGTGCTCAACATACTCAATCTTTTCGACGGGCTCGACGGGCTCGACTTGCTCAGCATGCTCAGGCTCAGGCTCATACTCAGGCTCATACTCTTCAGTTTGCTCGTGTTTCTCAACCTGCACGTAATCGTCAACGAGCTCAACTTGCTCAATGTGTTCAACGCGTTCCTTGAGCTCGTCATGCTCATGCTGCTCAATATGCTCCGCGAGTTCCTTGGTCAGATCCTCAACCGACATTGCTGGCTTAGCAGTAGCCGTATCGTCTTCAGACTCCAGATCGAGATGCGTGGTATCTGCGGTGATTGGCGAGTCCATAACTGAAGAGAGCTCGGAAGAGAGAGATCGATGGACAGAAGATCGCATATCATCCTTTGCGTCGCTCGTTTGAGCGGACTGGAAAGACTCGGGGCGAGTCTCGGTCGCTGCGTCGACGGAAATGATGGAATGGCGGGCAGGGTTAGGATAGCGAGCCTCGTCGAGTGTGTCCTGAAGCTCCGATATCTTTCGCATGGCCTCTTCGTATTTGGAATGCAGTCTGCCATAGTCATGAACCGTGTGTTCATGTTCAGTTCGAAGGTCAAAGAGCTCCCGAGTCACCAACTCGAGCTTGTCAGCGACAAACTTGGTTTGCGCAGCAGAGGCCTGGATTTGAGCTGTCTCGCTATTGCGTCGGTCCTCAGCAACCTTTGGTGTAGGCTCTCCTGCGTTGGCAGCAGCAGAAGCAGCGGCAGCATCCTCATCGTTTTCCACAACAGGCGCGAGCTTTGATTCGTCACCGTCTTGACCTTTGGCTTCTGTAATTTGACGGTCCCGGCGATCGGACGTCTCATCATTCGTCTCATCTTCCGAGTCGCGCAGTTTGGACTCGTCCACATGGTCAAGCTCGTGAAGTAGAGCGTCCAGCTTGCCCAGGCTCCTCTGCCTCTCGATAACTTGCTCAAGCCGCTCAATCTCGCGCTGCATAAGCTCGGCATCTTGATCTGCTTCGGCAAGCCGCTCCTCCAACGTCGAGATGTAATCTTCGCACGCAGCCTCGTTCTCACGTATGCGGGAAATTTCTTTGCGCAGCTCAACGATGATGGTCGCGTTCTTCTCCTCACCGTTGGTGTGGCCGTCTAGCTTAGCCTCCAAGTCATGGAGGTAGCTTTCAGTGTTCGCTTCGCGATCCATGAGCTTCTGAAGACGCGACTGTAGCTGGGAGTTGATCGTCTCGACATAGGCACACTTGGTCTCCTTCTCGAGCAGGTTCGTTTCCGTGTTGGACAAGGTGGTTCGTGTGCTCGACAAAGACTGCTCGAGCGACTGAATGGTCTTTTCGTATTCGAGCACCACCTGCTCGACAGCTTGAGCAAACGAGTTTGAGCGATTCAACCGATCTGTTGCGTTTTCATCCTGAAGGTCGTCGAGCTGGCGATGGTGCTCGGACTCGCTCTCCTGTGCCTTGGCCATCTCCGCAATCAGGCGAGCATGGCGCTGGCTCAGGGCAGTGTAGTTTTCCTGCGTATCGAGCAGCTGGTTCTGAAGCTCTACCTCGCGCTCGTTTTGCCTCTCTGATCTCTCGCTGGACCTGTTAGCACTGCGCGGAGGGTCGGCTTGTCCGTTGGCGCTGCGGATTTGTTCGCGCAAAAAGGCAACCTCGGCCTTGAGCCGTTCGATGATGGCTGACTTATCGCCTTCTTCGACTTGCTGGATTCGAGGTTTGGACTGAATGGCGCGAGCGCGCTGAGCATACTGAACAGTGTTTAATGTCTCGCTGAGGTGAAATTCTGGAGGGGTAACGCAAGCAATCATGTAGGTAATGGCGTTGCCGCCGAGGGAGTCTTGGAGAAGGCGAGTGAGTTTAGAATCTCGGTACGAGACGTGTGCGCCAGAGTTTCGCGACGAAAGCTGGCTGATGACTTTTCCCAACGCAGCCAAACCGGCGTTGATGGAAATTCCTTCCTTTGCACGCTCGCCCTGAGCACCCGTGTTCTTCAGTCTCTCACTACCGGCCAAATCAACAAAGTGCAGCTTGCTATCGGTTGTCACGGAAATGTCTTGTCCGCTCATGGCTTCCAGAGGCATCGAGTGGCGCTTGTCTGAATTTGAAAACTTGTTCTTCCGCTGGACGAGGTTGAGCGAAAACACTGCGTGTGAGCGGGATGATTTGGCGTTGATGGCAGTAGCATCGGTTTGACGAATGGAGGAACCAAAGTCGAGGGCATTGAGAAGGTCATCGACGCAGGTAATGTCGACCTGGTTCAAACCCGTGAGAATGATGTTGCCCTTGACATCTTCTCGGATGGCGACTGAGGTTCGATCGTTGAGCGGCGTTGAATCTGAAACCAAAAGATCTCGGAGCGTCTCGTTATAGATTTCGACATATGTGGCCGTCATCGCCCAGTTCCGATCACCCAGGTTATTCTGCTGCCCATACCCACGAGGAGACCTGAAGCTGCTCGCGCTTCGCATCGTACCATTGTTTCCTCCACCTTTCTGCACATCTAGCTTCTCGAAGAGGGCGGCGGCCGCTCGTGGGATAACGCCTGAGAAGAGCGTGTGCGAATTAGCTGGGATCACATTTCGATGACTAGTGCTGAGGGTGGAAAAAACAAAAACACATTTTTGTTAAAAAGAAAAAATACATACCCATGTCGTCGGGATTTGACTGTGCGTTGGGGCTTGATGTTCCCATGGTGTATGACTTGCCAGCACCAGACTGGCCGTAAGCAAGGAGAGACACATTGTATCCTTGGGTAAAGGCATTGATGCTGTCGGACAGGTAGTCCCAGATGCCATCCTGCATAACATCCGGGCCGAAAACGCGATCGAAGACGAAAAGCTTGCGTCCCTGAGGCGAATCGATGGACAGGCTCGTGTTGGACGTGACGTGCACCATGGGGCGCTGGAAGCGCTGTGGGATCAAATCATATCCAGGATCTTCCGGATTCAACTGCGGTCGTACTCGGACAGCTGCGAAGAGAAAGAAACATTCACGTTAGCTCACTTTTTGGGACCTGCAATGTCGTTTCTCCGACACGCAACTCGCGAGGCAATTCGGAGCTTTCTGGGAGGAAGGGAGGATGTGCGTACCAACACGGACAGCCGTCCGATTGTCCTCGTCAGAGGCTCTGCTCTCGCCGCCTTGCTTGCTGTTCATACTCAACCGACTGGTGCTCCTTGGTTGAGGACGAGTAGCAATCGCGCTCAGGGGACGCTGAAGCTTATGCGCTGGCGATGGTGAGGCCGGCGGAGAAGTAGCCATGGCGGAAGATGCGAAGCGAAGCGGAGCCAGATGTCACCGAGGCAGCGAAGCTGGTGCAGAGTCTAGGGGCCCCGTTGTCGACGGCGCGCACAAGCCGGCGGGACTGCACTGCGCAAACGCGCACAAGCGACAGTAGAGATACGACCAGCAAGGCGAGCGGTGACGGTCCCAGCGGACGGTAAAAACGAGTGAATGAAATAAACGAGAGGAGGGGGGAGGGAGAGAGAGAGAGAGAGCTGGTGATGTCTTGGGAGAAAAAGGAACGACAATGGTCAGACAGAGAGAGGATCAACGAACGGCTCTCGAGTGTGTGTATCGCGCCGATCGCTTGTCGCTGCTAGCAGTAGCTTTTTTTTTTTTTTTTCTTCTTCTTCTTCTTCCCCTTCCTCTTGGCCTCGTCTGTTTTCTCGTCCGCAAATATCCCCTTGTCTTCCTATGATCCAATCTGCGCACCTACGGGTCGGTGGGGACGGGATGCTGGTGCATGAACTCGTACAGGTAAGGTAGGTATGCGCAAGGTATGTATGCGATGCGTATGTACACGTGTATGCGTATGCCGGGCAGAAGCTACAAGCAGCTATAGGTATATTCGGGTTATGCGTATGTACAGGCAATGCACGTCCCGCTGGCAACTGATTCGATGGCCCGTCTCGTGTGGCGGTTCCAGCACAGATTACAGAGCAATGATGGCCCGTCGAAAAGGCAGTTCCACGTCTCTGGTCAGGCTCGCGATTGGGGGGGTTCCTCGTTCGCCTATCAAACGGGCATGTCTGAGCTGGGAGCGTGATGGAGACGGGCGTCCAGGGCCCTTGAACGGGTGGATTTGCTATCCGTACCTAATTAAACAAGCGCCAGGCCTGGTCGCGGCTTGAATTGGAGCGAGAGTCGCACTTGTACGAGGACAGACAAGGTCTCTCTGATGCCGGTCGAATCGGCGCTGTTTGTGTCCTTGCAGAGAGGAGACGAGACGAGACGATGACAGGGCGGGATTGTTTCTGCGCGGTGGAGGGGAAAAGGCAAAGATTGTGTGGTGTCTTGGACCCGATAGCGAAAAAAGGGGGGGATAGAGAATTTGTTGTTGTTTGCTACCAGTTGGGGAGGTACTCGACTAGCAGGGGAAAAAAAATTCAATAGACCCGGGAGACACGATTAGCAGCGCAGAAGCAAATACTAGTAATAGTTGAGGTACCTGAGCTGAGCTGAGGCACGAAAGTAGGTACTCCGTAACAATAAAACACAATAGTTGCCTGCTAAAATAATAAGGAGCCCCTAAAATGCGCATCGCCGGCCACTTTTGGCAGTACATGGCGCCTGTACCCCGTACTTTGCCTCGCCTGGATGCGGTGCGGCGTCCCCTAAAGGAAGACGAGAACCAAAAAAAGACAGTGAATGAACCAGGTCCAATCCAGCAAAGACGGAAGCCCAAAATGTCACGCAACCCCCTAAAAAAAGCCCACCGCGGCAATACAAGTGGTGCTAGCACAGGTACTCCATACATACAGGTACTACATGCTATTCCTACAGGAGCTCCGTCGTGCTTGGGACGGCGATTGGCTCTCTCTCTCTCTTCAAAGACCCCCGAACCCCTGAAATTGCCAGCGCCTGCTTGTGCCTAAAGCGGCCAAGAGCCAGGGGATCCCAGCGCCTAGTGGTCGCCTAGCATGTGCGCGCTAGTTCGCTTTGGGGGACTATCAGGCCCTGGAGCTGCACTAGCCACCGCCAGCTATTGGAGCTCGCCTCGTCCAGATACTGCTCGGAGAGAAAAAGAGGCGTTTTGTGGCTTTTCTGGCCTGATCCAGGTTCGATCCGCCTGCACAATTCGAGAATTTCTCTTTCTCGCTTGTTCCTGGGCTTCACTCTCTCTGGTTAGCACCAATCCATCTGTGCTTTGTGTGCTCCGTGCTCCGTCCAAATCCGAAACAAACAAGCAACAAGGCAGTTGAGAGAAAAGAGTTCTTTGTCCCCCTGTCCGTCTGTTGCGGTGCCAGAAACTGACCCGTGGAGCCAGGAAATTAGGTCAAGACGATAACCGAAGAAAATGCACAAAAAAAAAAGTGTCCGTTCCCATTCTCCACGATGCGCGCGCGATTGACAAAGAGATGAATGAAGCTTAGCCCGCAGTGGGACGACGCCATGTCAATCGGTGATGGGAAACGTGGGAGCGTCCCGTCATTTCTTCAGAGGCTGGCTTTGCTGCTCATTCGTATCCCCTTCTCAGCTGGAACGCCACGCGCCAGGCTGTTTTCATTGAAATGGCGTTTGACATGTCAAATTGCCGTGCTGCGAATAACAAGCCGCTCCGTACGGGAACCTGATACATGGTAATCTTTAGCATTTGCAGATTGCTTCATCTCTCATCGTCATACGGAGCATGCAGCACTCCGTCCGTACCTGGTACGAAAACTCCGCGCACAAGGTGGTGAATAAGATGAGCAACGCAGACCAGGGTGGCGGGCAAATCGTCTTCATTTGCTGCTGCTGCTGCTCCGTCTCTTATTGTCCGTCCATGCCGACATTGGTTTTTTTTTCTTCCCGCTGCTGCTCCTCTTCCTGCAAGCCGTTTCACATGGGCGCCCTTTGTTATGCGAAGCGCCACGCTCCATCACAAAGGGAGAGAAAACACCAGTCAATCAAAGACACGCGTACAGGTATTATTTCAGCGCCACAGCCAATTTGCACCGGTCGCACGGTGTTTATTAGTACGGAGTTTTACATGTACCCTTGAGCCGTCACATCATCACCAATGGCGCTCGTCAAGGGCAAACGGTCAGCGTTTGCAAGCAATTAAACTCAACGCCGACTACAGGTCGATCTTCACCCACTGCGGCATCGCTGCTTCAGCTGGGCCGGCATGCGCAGCGCCGTGTATCACAGGCCAGGGATTATCATCACGATGCCTGCCTGTACCTATCCACTCCATACTCGTAGTTGTAGTAACAGTATAAGCACTTCACATAGGTTTGTACTTCGTATGTGCTGCAGCCTAGCAACCCCAGCTTTTTCATCTACCCATTTATCCATCTACCGTTATTGCCAGCTAGGGCCACCCGCCTGACAAATGCTCGTTAATAAAAGGCTGGAAAGTTCGGGGCAGTGCCACGTTGTGTGCGTGTCGATAGATTGCAGCCACCCAACATCCAGATCCTCTGTTAAATCCGCACATTACTTCGTGCACTCGTCGTGCTACCCTGTACTCTGTATCAACCCGTCATTTGTAATTAATGGTTGGTAATACAGCCCAGAAAAAGTGCAACATCAACTTGTGGCTCTCTTAGCCCATTTCGACGGTAGACAATGTTTGTAGTACTTCGTATTATGATTCTAATCTTAGAGTGAGCCCTTGATTAAATGAAGATCGGTGCCTCCGCCGCAAGTGCGGATTCTAGATAATCGGCGATCGGGCTGCCCGCCTTTTGGTACTGAGATGGAAAGGCGATTTGGCGGAGCGGAAATTAAGCAGTCATGTGCTACTTATTGCTATGTACTCCATACCTGATGATGATTGCACTCCCATGTGATGTAATGTGCCAAGTCTGTTGAAGATCTGGAGATGATGAAAGACGGATGCCTCCAGACAGGGCCGCAAGAGGTTTGTTTCGCGAGATGCCAGTCACGTATTTGAGTTCTACCATGTGTGGCTATTCGATTCTATAGCAAACAATATAGAAAAACCACAAAAAATCACGAACACGATGACCGTTCGTTTTTAGTCTCTAGTACCCTGAGGTAATACTACTATAGATAGTAAATACTATAGAGTATCTTCGTGATCTGCGACGCTGGTAGCCTTGACCCAACACTATAACAAGTTCTGTTATAGATAATTTCAGCCTTCTTCTCTGAAGTGTAAAGCGGCAGCATTCACTCTCCTCATTGAGGTGGAGAGTGGCAGCTGTTGGCATCCGTCATGAAAGACCGGAACCCGTTGACTAATACAGGCTTCCGCCTCAGCACCAGTGAATTATCCTGTCTGCACTGTTAGCCCTGTATGAATATAAAAGACTGAGTCTTTTTTCTATGGTTAGTTGTTGTTCCTTGGGTCTTAAGCTGTAGTAATCGCAAACAACTACATTACCAGCATTCACACCCCCCGCCCCCTTTTGAGGAGGCTCAGTTCTATACCTTGATCTACAGTTTATACGGAGTACATATATGCCGAATCACCCCACTAAAGCTCGCCAATCATCAACATGGAGGAGGAGATGAAGGAAAACAGAGAGCTTGCGGAACAGATCAAGAAAGACGAACTCAACAATGAACTGGCGACCAAACTCAACGCAGCAATGATAAATTAATATATTGCGGGAAACTAAGGTATGGTTGCGAATGTGGGCAGCACAATCGGATCATCCTTAGTGTATTGGATAGCTAACAGACGCCACAGAAGATAGGATAGAATAGGAATGGGAAGACATGATGGCCGTTCCACGACCAACTCTATGGTCCACTCGAACCCCGGCTGACACAATGCCTGAGGACATGGTGCGTCTGTCAAACATCAGGGACCTGACCACAAAAATATATCTACTACACCTACTACACCTAC